>BDMV01000005.1:33448082-33611678 GCA_008326285.1 Oryza officinalis
GTCGCCGCCACCGCCACCGCCGGCGATGCCGTTCCCGCCGCCGTGCAGCCAGTCGTACAGGCTGCCGTTCTCCATGTACTCGTACACGAGCATGCTGCCTCCGCCGCCGCCGTCGTGGCTGGCGACGAAGCCGAGGAGCTTGACGAGGTGGCGGTGGCGGACGCGGCCGAGGATCTTGACCTCCCTCGCGAAGCTCTTGTCGTGGAGGAGCATGTCGCTGTCCATGTGCGCGATCCGCTTCACGGCCACCGTCTCGCCGGTGGGGAGCTCGGCCCGGTACACCGTCCCGGACCCGCCGGAGCCGATGGCGAACTGGTCGCTCAGGTTCGCCGTCGCCTCCATGATAGCCTCCCACCGGAACTCCCGCCGCGCCGACCCCTTCACCACCAGCTGCCGCCCGTTCGTGTTGTTGCCGCCAAGGCTCGACGAGAACGCCGTGCAGTTCACCTCCCCGGACCGCCGCCCACGACGCCGCCGCACCGCGATCAGCACGACCACGATCACCAGCAGCAGCACCGACAGCGTCACCGCCGCGGACACCAGCGCGATCGTCGCCGAGCGCAGCGCCGTCCGGCCATCCCCTCCGCCGCCGCCGCCGCAGCTCATCAGCGGGTGGCCGCAGAGCCGGGCATTGCCGGCGAACGCGCCACGAGGCCACCGGGAGAACTCGTTGCCCAGCCTCCCCTGCAGCTGGTTGCTGGATAAATCCAGCTGCACCAAGCTGCTCATTCCGGTGAGCTGCGGCGGCACTGCTCCGGCGAGCGCATTGTGAGAGAGATTCAAGCTCTCCAGCTTGGAGAGTGACCCGAGCGACGCCGGGATGCTGCCGCTGAGATCGTTGCTGCTCAAATCAAGCAAGCTCTGCAGCTCTTGCAGCTGGCCAATGTCGGGAGGGATCGGGCCGGACAAGAAATTCTGGGACAGATTCAGCTCGTAGAGGTTGATCAACTTCGCGAGGGTCGCCGGAATTTCGCCGGAGAACTGGTTGTGGGCCAGGTTGAGCACGTTGAGGGAAACCAAGCTGCCGATCTCCGGCGGCACTGTTCCATTGAATTGATTGCCGTCGAGGGAGAGCTTGATGAGCTTGGAGCAGTTGCTGAGCTGGACAGGAACCGGTCCGGTGAGCTCGTTGCCGGAGAGCGTCAGCTCGCCGAGCTCCGGCAGCGCGCCGACCCACGCCGGCACGGGGCCGGACAGCCGGTTGTTGCTGAGGGCGATGTGGCTGAGCCGTGTGCACCGCGAGAGCGCGTCCGGGATGCCGCCGGTGAGCGCGTTGGCCGACGCGTCGAGCATCGTCAGCGCGGCGGCGTTGCCGAGCGCCGGCGGGATCGGGCCGGAGAGCGCGTTGCTCCCGAGGCGGACGCGCTGGAGCGACCGCGACCGGCCGAGCTGCGCCGGGACGCCGCCCACGAAGGAGTTGTTGGTGGCGTCGAACGACAGAAGCCTCGCCGAGCCGCAGAGCGGCAGGAGGCCGCCGGCGAGCCGGTTGTGCGCGATGTTGACGCGCGTGATGTTCCGGCACTCGAACATGCCGTCGGGAACGGCGCCGGCGAGCGAGTTGTTGTACAGCATGAACTGCTCGAGCGACCGGAGCTTCCCGAACGTCGCCGGGATCTCGCCGGAGAGCGCATTGTCCGCCAGGTCGAGAATGGCGAGGTTCACGCAGTCGCCGAGCTCCGGCGGGATACGGCCGGACAGCTCGTTCTGCCGGAGGTGGAGAAACAGCAGCTCGGAGAGCTTTCCGATGGACGCCGGCAAGCTGCCATTGAACCGGTTCCCGAAGAAATCAACCATTTGCAAGCTCGAGCACTCCCCGATCGTCTCCGGTATCTCGCCGGAGAAGTCGTTCTCGTACAGGAACAACACCTCCAGGTTCACTAGGCGGCCGATGGCGGCCGGCAGCCGGCCGGTGAGCTCGTTGTGATACAATGCAAGAACCTTGAGCTCGGTGAGGTTGAAGAGCTCCGACGGCAGCTCGCCGGAGAGGGTGTTGTTGTTGAGCAGCAGGTCCGTCAGGTTGCCGAGCTCGCCGAGCGCGGCCGGGATCGCGCCGGTGAGGCTGTTGTTCGCCAGGTCGAGCTGCGTCAGCGCCCGGCACCGCGAGAGCCCCTCCGGTATCTCGCCGGAGAAGTTGTTCGTCGAGAGCATTAGGTGCTCGAGGCTCGTGGACTCTGCTCCGTCGCCGCCGCCGCATAGGTCGCCGGGGATGCGGCCGGTAAGGTGGTTGCCGGATAGCACGAGGAAGTTGAGCTCCGGCAGCTGGCCGACCTCGGAGGGGAGTTCGCCGGAGAGCATGTTGCCGGACAGGTCGATGGTGCGCACGCGGGAGAGCGCGGCGAGCGCGCGCGGGACGCGCCCGGAGAGGCGGTTGTTCATGAGGTTGAGGTACACGAGCTCGCCGAGCTTCCCGAGCTCCGGCGGCACGGCGCCCTCCAGCGTGTTGTTCGCCAGGTTGAGCTTCTGGAGCGCGGCGAGCTTCCCGAGCTCCGGCGGAATCACGCCGGTGAGCTGGTTGTCGGCGAGCGAGAGCACCTCGAGTCCGGCGATACCGCCGAGCTCCGGCGGTATCGACCCAGACAGGGAGTTCTCCTGCAGGTTCAGCGCCGTGAGCGCCGCCATCCTCCCGAGGCTCCTCGGGATCGCGCCGGTGAGGTTGCACGACGCGAGCGCGAGCACAGTGAGGTTCGCGAGCCTGCCGAGCGCGGCGGGGATGGGGCCCGACAGTGCCGGGTTGTCGCCGAGGCGGAGCACCTGGAGCGCGGCGAGCGCGCCCAGCGACGGCGGGAGCTCGCCGGCGAGCCGGTTGGAGTAGAGCAACAACGCCGTGAGCCTCTCGAGCTCCCCGAGCGCCGCCGGCACCGGGCCGGCGAGCCTGTTCGACGACAGGTCGATCACCTCCAGCCGGTCCAGCCGCGCCAGCGCCGTCCCGGGCACCGTCCCGGCCAGCCCCGCGCCGGAGAGGTTCAGCCCGGTCACCCTCACCCCCGCCGCGTCGCACTCCACTCCCGCCCAAGAACAGAACGCCGACGAGTTACCGCCGCCATCGCCGCCCCATCCCGCCAGAACGCCGCCCGGATCCTCCACGAACGTATTCTTCACATCCATCAGTGCCGCACCATCACCCTCCGCCACCGCCGCCGCCGCGCAAGAACCAAGAACCACCACCACCACCATTACTACCACCCACGCCGGGAAGAATCGCTGCCGCGCCATCGCCAGCGCCACCACTCCGCGCGTCTTAGCTAGCTAGGTGTCAGGTTGAGACGCGCGCACGTAGGCGTCGGCGGCGGTGGAGGAAACGACGTGCATGGGCGCATCGGTTCCCGCGCTGCGTGGGGAAGTGGAGGAGTTAAGGAGGCATCTGTGTCGTGTCAGTGCATGGCAATCAATGGCGTCGGCCTCTAGAAGGAGTTGGTGAGCTCGGGAAATGGATCAGCTCACCTCAGCTCAAGAAGAAGAAGAAGAAGAGAGAGATAGGAAATGGCAGTTGGGGGGAGTGAGTAGACGATGAGGAAGGAGGGAGAGAGGAGTTCGTGGGAAAGAGAGTGGTTGAGGTCCCTTTTATGGGTGATGGGTTGAGAACGAAACGAATCCGCCATGGCTAGGAAAGCTAGCTTATGAGCCTGCTTGATGAGCTTACAATTTTAAGAAACAATTAGTTAATAGTCAGCTTTTAAAAATATAAAAAAGTTGAGGTTTTTTGGCTTCTGACTTGTTCATTTTGTGAATTTTCATAATTACCACTTCTCAGAATCTTGATGAAAACCTAAAATTATTTGGATGAGCTTCTGATTTTGGAAGAAGCTCCCTCAAACACGCCCTAGATCCACAATGAATTTAAAGTTTATATATTAAATTATAGTGATTTAAAATTTATATTATATTTAAAATATAAATAAAATGATTCATTGAAATGTTGTCAATATAATTGTAGATTCAGATCTATTGATTATGGAGTAGGTTAAGAAATCTTGGTTCAGGACTATGCCAAACAGAACCTTAGTTTTGTTGGTATAAACTGGTTGGAATGATTTAGACGCTAGATGGGGGCCATGGTGGTTTTGTACTGATCGCCCTACTTAGCAGCAAAAAGGATGTGGGGGCTCATCATCTGGCCGCCTGATGCAGCTACATTTGTGATTGTCAAGATGCTGTACTCTCTCTATGCCCCACGATGTAGTAAGTTCACTGTAGTGAATTCGACAAGATGTGGTCTAAGGGCCAGGTTTTGGTTTGTAACTCTGGGGTAGATTTAATTTCAAGATGAGCATCCGGAAGGATGTGGTGAGGGAATAGTGTACTCTGTCCCACAATGTAAGAGTGGACTTAAAATGATTTTCACATGGATTTCGGAACTTTTGTATATTTCTAGAGGCCTAGAGGGTATTTGCTAGATTTCAACTGCCTGTTTTTTTAAAAAAAAAATTCAATCACCTGAAATGGCACCACTATTAAGTCTTAAGATTATGTTGTTATGTGCGGAAATTTAGTTTATTTTACTGCCTTTTGTTAATGTATGTAGTTTTACTTTTTTTTATCTAAGTTGTATACTTCATATTTCAACTTTCAACTGTGTATTAAATTTATTTATTATTCAACTTTAAAATTGGATTTTACATTTAAATAGAGTAAGGGTGTGACAAAATAAGTTTTTTTAAGGAAAAAGTAGTTGTATTTTTTATCTAAGGGATGAGTAGAGTGAAATTTTTAAACATTTCAGCAACCTGAAAGCTAGACAATCTCTTTCTCAAGATAGGTGCAACTTTCATTTTATCTCGTCGCTTGGTAGCTGGGAGGTGGCACCGATAAGTTAAAGGTGATACTAAAAGGGAGGGTCATTGAAAGTACAACGAGATGGAATATCGACAAGCCGATGGAAGCACTACACCAGAACCCTACATCTGTGACGGCATACCAATGACGGGCGTACGGATTGGTCACAGATGACCGTCACCTTTGACGGGTCCTTATGTTTGCCGTCATCGGTGAGACATCCGGCTGCGGCCCGTCACAGGTATGACCTCACCTGTGACGGCTTGGAACCGTAAGCCGTCACTGAAATACCAGTGACGGCTTCTAACTACCTGGCCGTCACAGGTATCACCCCACCTGTGACGGCCAGAGAGTTAAAACCCGTCAAAGGTAATTGGCCGACATCTTTGACGGGCTATATTTATTTAACCCGTTTGAGGTGAGTTGGATCTCTATAAATACCATCTAACTGCCAACTGCTTTCCATCCCGACCAGTGCACTGTTCACAATTCGGTTGGGAGGGTAAGGGGGGCGAATTTGTGCTGAAATTAAAGGTAAAAAATACATTATTCTCCCTTCATTCCCAATTGATCATCATATAGTTTTTTTCCTATGTCGTTGATTGCAGATGAATCGTAGTTGGATGTACCATGTTCATCGTTCGTCTAAAGAGTATAGGGAGGGGGTCACTGAATTCGTCACATTTGCGGACAATGAAGAAAAAGCAGGATGGCCATGCACATATTGTGTCCATGTAACGACTGTAAGAATGAACAGATGTTCCATGATAGTTCAGATGTGCATTCTCATTTGATAAGGAGAGACGGATTCGTAAACCGCGGCCGTCAGAGCTGACTCTCCTGTGACGGGCCTTTACTTTCTTGCCCGTCACAGGTAGCCCAGCTGTGACGGATTCTAACTACCGGAGACTAATACCTCTAACGGCCTTTTGTTTATGTATCCGTCAGAGATGAGACACCTGTGATGGGTTCTAACTGGTCCTAAGCTAGCGGGGACCAACACCTCTGACGGACGTCTATTTATTTTCCCGTCAGAGATGTGTGTCACCTCTGACGGCCGGCCACCCGTCAAAGGTGACAGGACTCACCAGTGACCACTGATCACTGACCAAGCCCAAATCCGTCAAAGGTGCGGGTTTGGGCCCGTCACAGGTGACCTTATCCAGTGTAGTGACTCATCATGCTTGGAAGGATGATCTCTAATTCTCCAGCCTGAAAAAAAAAGGGTTTCAAATTGCACACCTCCATCGTCATCTCAGTTCTTGTCCGTTCGGGAAATTGGGAATGATGCATCTCTGCATCCTGGAAAATGCCAAGGTATAGTAATATATACTATTTCAGTTTGCAAGCTGTAACCATGTGGGCTGCACAGATGAACTTGCTCCAACAGGCCATGGATGTCTGGATCTCACTCGCTTGCTTATCCTGGAATGATGCTTAGCCACATGGGAAGACTGATTCATGGTAGAAATCCAGTACAGTAGCATGGCCCAACTTGTGGACTCGTGTGCATTTTTCCCCTAATTTTTTTCACCCCACAATTTTGCACGGACGATTTTGTTAATGAATTTCTGCGTGGAGTACCAGAGCATACGAACATGCCGTCTGACTGTATGGCGTGCATGCATGGATCAGTCACGTTTCGCCCGGGAGTTTGTGGCGACGATGACAACGCCGGGAACCGTCTTCTCCGCGAGGTCGGTTTCGATTCCCCCACTTGTGTAATATGGTGAAACGCTCAGACGCAGACACCATCCTACGCTTTTTGTTTGCTACTACTCCCATCAGCCCAGACTGCATGCAAGCGAATGCGGCTCCACGCTGCTGTTGTGTAGGACTTCCGCTCTTTTTGGTCCGGCGATGTGTTTGTCGCGTTCATGGCGTAGTGACTCCGCCATGCTGTAGTTGACAGTGAGACTGCATAAGCGAGGGGGCCCTAGCATGATGGGAGAACCACTTGGTGGCCTTGGTTTCCAGCTAAGAAATGTCGCATTGGCATTGCAAGTTGTGAACTTGTAATTGCCGCTTGTGACATTGCTACTGCTCCCATATGCACCTCCATTTACTATTGCCATAGTTTATAACAGGGGAGGGGGGGATCATATCATTCTGTTCCCACAACGTTCATAGGTTATACAGTCAGCTCAATCTCATATAGTATTATGCAACATTCCACGCACCAAACGAGCAATTCTGTAAGACGAACGTCGTCTTAAAGTAGTTTTCAGAACCAGGACCACCAATGGTTGATACAAAATTCTCAGCACATACAAATACACTACAGGCAACTCTGCTGATAAGTTTCCCCTACGGTCTGGGAGCATTTATGTACAAGGAAAAATATCTCAAGGACTGCCAAAACCAGGTATTCTTATACCTCCAATGGTAACAAACCAGGACAGGGGAGCATGAACAAGCAAGGAGTAGTGTCACAGAGTGTTTCTTAGTATACATCTTCCTAGGATTAGATAGTAGTAGAGTGGGAAATAGCAGTACTTATTCCAGTATATCTCAGCTACCAGTAGCTTATTACGGTACATAGCAGCTAGCCATCTAGACCCATACGATAACCACATATCGACATATCACCCAAAAAAGGTAAGAGGCAAGAACGTGGCAGAGAGATACCAGCTTAGTGTATTTACAGTCACGCAGGATACAAAGGAACCACAGATCGTGGGCAATCCGACCTCTTCCCCGCAAGGGAGTAGTATGCAAGTATCTGAGCTTGACTATCTACACAAGGTTCACCATCCTCCTTCATTCGATCTGCATTCTTAGAACTGGGAGGTGTAAATTCTATGTTCCAGAAGGGCCTGGCCATGAGCATGAGATCACGACCAGTTTTGGAGGCTTTGTAGCCCTGTACCCATATGTATCTCAGGGAAGGCATATTACATATGGCGAGGGCTAAAGCTTGTTCACTGAAGCAACAACTCCTTAGCTCAAGCTTCCGCAGGTTCACACACCCCAATGCAAGCTGGATTAGACCATCATCTGTTTCCCCAACATTACCCAGAAGCATGTATTGGATAGTTCCACTGTACTCTCCAATATAGCCAAGGCCTGCATCTGAAAGTCCCCCTGGTCTCAAGTATAGAGCAAACCTCCGAAGTTTCGTGCAGCCCCTCAGCAGTGCACGGACACCATTGTCTAAGGGCAAATCTGTTATCCTCTCTTCTCTATCAAGTAGGACAAGACGGAAGTCGCAAAGATTTTTGCAGAAAGTCCCAATAGATTCCAGGGCCCCATTTGTGATATCAGACACATAGGCAGCTATATATTCCAGTTCACGGCATCCTTTGGCTACAGCTGTCAACCCGACTTGAGAGACTCCTCCTTGTTCTTCTTGCAAACCTGGATCATCATCCCCTCGCTCAACTCTGAGTCTTTGTAGCTTCTTGCATGTGTCTGCAACAACCCCTAATCCTCTATCTCCAATCACATTCCTCACCTGTAGAGTGCATTTACAATGTTGGTTACCATGACATAGATTAACTAATAAATTGAATACCTTCATAATGCATATACAAAGGAGACTTACTGCAAGAACTAGTAAGTTGGGACATTTTGCGATGAGCTGGCAGTGATCTTCAGTGGTGAGGAAAGTGTACTGCAAGTCCAGCTTCTTGAGTATTCCAGAGAAAGGGAAGATAATGGACATCTCGTTTGTTCCCATGTACGTAAGTCCTAAGGAGCACAGTCTTGAAGGGAATTTAACATTTCCATACTTAGTGAGCTCCCCTTGCTCAATGAATGCCCCTCCTGCAAACTCTTGCAACGATGTGGCCATCCGGAAAAATCCAATTAAATCTGAAAAGTCACAGTCACTGATTTTCAATGAAATTAGTGACTTGCAGTTATTTGCAAGAAGCTCCAGATCAGCTGGCACCACTGTGAGCTCGGTCATGTGGAAGTTCAATGTCACCAGAACAGGATTGTTGACAGCAAGGTCATGGAGCCATTCAGTGCCCTTATCAGCAATTGTGCATTCCTCCAGAAATAACGTTCTCAGTGATCTGTGAAATTTAGTGCAACATGTTAGTGAAGTTATCTCACCACGCTATTACCAGTGAACTAAAGTATGGCAAATAGAGTTAGCATAAAATAATTAAGTGGCTAAAGAGAAACGAATTTAACTTATGAGTGCTACACAGTCACAATTCAACTGCAACCATGCAGATCTGGACGCACTTTTTTTTTGGCAAAACTCTTACCATGTTAAGACAAAAAATTCTACTCGCGGAAACTGATGCTTGGTTCGGTGCTATCTACTAAACCACTTCAGGGCATCAACAAAACAGCGGCTCAGTTCTTCACCGAGTCGCTATCTCCCAAATCCGGTAATCCCCAACCCCCAATCCGAGCTTACCTCTCCCACTCCCAGTTCCAGATCAGAGCCAAAAGGAGTTGGGCAGCAATCTCAGTACCTGCAAGAGCAGGCGACGAGGCGGAGTGCGTCGGTGGAGAAGTCGGAGCACTTGTCGAGCTTGAGCTCCTGCAGCATATGGCCGCGGGCGCGGACGAGCGCCGCGAGGTCGTCGTCGGTGACGACCATGCGGCGCAGGTGGAGCGCCTTGAGGCACTCGAGCGGCGCGGCGAGCTCGGTGACCCAGGGGCGCGCGTAGGCGCCCCAGTCCTCCGGGATGAGCCCGTACATGGCGGCGCGTGGCTTCCCCTTGACCGCGAGCGACTCCAGCCGCGGGAACCGCGCCAGCAGGTGCGCGGGCGACGCGGCGTAGCAGAAGGGCACGGTGACGTGCTTCCGCGTGAGCGCGTCGATGCGGTGCCAGCGGCGGCACGCGAGCGACACCGCCTCCCTGTCCCGCGGGTCGTCGACGTAGCCCAGCACCAGGTGCAGCGCCTCCTCGGGGATGCAGCCCGCCCCGCCGAAGCTCATCGCGCGGTCCAACCGCCGCTGCTCCGGTGCCTCCCCTCCCATCGATCCCCCCACCAACCAACCAGAGGCAGGAGGGCGGATCAAGCACAGCCTCCGCCTCCTCCTCCTCCTCCTCCTCCTCGTCGCGCGGGATCTGGACGGGAGTGGTGCGCAAGCATGGGGATTATTGGAGATGGTGCTCCCTGCTGCTGCTGCTGGAGCAGAGGAGGAGAGAGGAGAGAATTATTGGAGGGAGAAGAGTGCAGAGGAGGAGGAGGGGGTGCGATGGGGATTGGGAGAGGAGGCGGGCGTTTACTTCTGCGCGATCCAGCTGGGGATGCCGCGCCACGTCGGCACGGGGTCAGGCGGCCAAATTGCTTGGTGCACGCAGGGGTGGGCCGCCCTTGTCCCCCGCCGGCTAAGCCTTTGGAGGTGGCCGGGGTTGCAATTGCAGCTGCTGCTGTGTACCATGTGAGGCGTTAGTTGAAGAAAGTCTCAAGTTGATCGTTTACCTTCAGGCCTCAGATCACCCTGGAGTAAAGTAACATTCGGTTGCTTGCGATTATGCATGTGCACCGAGAAAGCTTAAGGTCGTAGTGTTGTGGTGTTTAGTGACTTTGTAGCATCTATTTTGGTTTACTCTCGTAGCGGTATAGTACTTTACTGAAAAGTCACAGTTTTGATGGTTACTTTGAGACAAAATAGTTGAGAGCTGATCATTATCGTCTCAGCTTATTATGAATCAAATATGAATCCATAGTTGATGCGACTTTTGATGCATATATAGCTATCGGACTATTAGAGTTTGCCGGTTAATAGTTTAATGTATGCGGAACTACATTAAGGATTTGTTCGGCTGTGTGTGTTAGGAAGAAATTTACTCCGCACGAAAAACGGAACGACTCATTAGCACATGATTAATTAAGTATTTTTTTTGAAAAATAGATTAATATAATTTTTAAAGCAACTTTCGTATATAAACTTTTTGCAAAAAATACATCGTTTAGCAGTTTGAAAAGCGTGCGCACAAAAAAAGATGTGAGTTGGGAAAGTTGGGTGAAGAACTCACTGTAAGTACTATCTCTATTTTATAATATATGATGCTGGAAATTTTTGGACATGATGTTTGAATATTTGTCTTAATAAAAAAACTACGTAAGCATCATTTATTTTGTTGTGACTTATTTTATCACTAAAGATATTTTAAACATGAGATATATGTTTGCATATTTGCATCAAAATTTTTGAATACAACGCATTGTCAATATTATGTCTAATAGCTTGTTAGGCACAGCTCCAAATTCCAAATTCATGTTGAATTTGAAGTTCATATAATAATAGTGACCTAAAATATGATATTTTATATTTTTGAAAGGAATATAATATTTTATTTAAAATAAGCATGGTAGCCCGTGTAACTTGCGTGGCAAATTGCGCGGCTAGCATTGTTATATTTTTTCTCACGTAATAGCATATATATTTTCATATTTTGTTATTAAAATATATTAAAATGACAATATAATTTTAAACCTTGTACTAACTCGACAAAATTAACCAATGTGTAGTATTCATATTGTATTGTATATACATGATAGTTATATATTAATTATTTTTTATTATAAATTTTAGTTATTTATAAATTATATTCCTATATGGACTCTAGACACATTTTCTAATATTTTTTATTTTTTTAATTCTAAATTTTTATTATTTATAAATTTTATTTCTATATGAACTATAAATCCTTCTTTCAATATTTTTTTTAAATTCTGAATTTCAGTTATTTTAAAATATATTCTTATATGGACTCTAGACTTCTCTTTCAATATTTCTTATTTTTTTAATTTTGAATTTCTGTTATTTGTATATTATATTTCAATATGAACTCTACTCTTCTCTTTCAATTTTCTTTTTATTTTTTAATTATGAATTTTAGTTGTTCTAGTTCGTATTCCTATATAAACTTTGGATTGTTCTTTCAATATTTTTTTATTCTGAATTTTAGTATTTCGAAATTGCATTCCTATATGGACTATGTTTTTTAAAATTTTGAATTTTAGTTATTTCTAAATTGTATTTTTATATGGACTCTAAACTCTGTTTTAATTTTCTTATTTATAATTTTGACTTTCAATTAGTTATAAACTCCTGTATGGACTTTAGATTTTTCTTTCAATATTCCTTATTTTTTTAATTTTGATTTTCCATTATTTCTAATTGTATTTCTATATGGACTCTAAACTCATATTTCAATATTTATTATTTTTTAATTCGAATTTTAGTTATTTCTAAACTATATTCTTATATGGACTCAAGACTCTTGTTCCGATATTCCTTATTTTTAAATGTTAATTTTTAGTTATTTTTAAATTATATTTCTATATGAACTCTAAACTCTACTTTTAATTTTTCTTATTTTTTACTTCCGAATTTTAATTAATTCTAAATTGTATACCTATATAGACTCTAGTCTACTCTTCTAATATTTCTTATTTTTTATTTCTAATTCTAGCTATTTTTAAATTGTATTTCTATATGAACTATTTTTTTTTCTCCGATTAATATGAGAATTTTTAAGCCGTGAGAGTGAATGTGGAGGCTCATTTTTTGATTACTTTAATAAGTTAATATATAGTAATAAAGAGATTCATCCAAATGTAATCAACATAATTACATATCTAAATATATAGATTTGTGGAACTAGAAATACGTACCTAGCATCAAAAGAAATCTTGATCTGAAGCTGTGCTAAACAATACCTAAAAATCAACAACATCATACATTTAAAAACAAAGAGAGTACATGGGGAACATAGCATTTCTCTATCTCTACTATTATAAAAATTGAAGATATTTTTGTCGAAATTTGGATACATCATCCGTGTTTGAGTTGGTTGTACATGTCCGTATCCAATTCGACGTGATTCTAAAATAACTATTATACACCCCCTCCCCCTCCCCCCCCAACCCCTACCCCTTCCCCTCCCCCTCTCAGCCCAACCCAACCCAATCAGCCCACACCATTCCTCCACCCCGTCCCACGTGTCTCTCCTCGAAGTCACGAGCGCCCCTCCTCGGATCGGCGTCTTTCTCTCTATTTTTTTTTCTTTTTTTCCCTCTCCCTCCAATCTCCTTTCTTTTCTTCTCCTTTTCTTTTTTGGTATTGGTAAAAATCTACCGTCACAATTCGTAACTGATTTCAATCATATCTAGGACCAGCCCATCTGATGAGCTTTGCATCCGTACGTCCGTATATCACCATCACTCACATTTGTATCCCTCCGCTTCTTACTCTTTTTCTTTTTTTTCTTCTTAGTCAATGCTATTTTGATAATCAATGTCAGCAATTAATAATTCTTAGCCCGACACCTCATATACAGTGAATATTAGCATAATTACAATGTAAGTATGAAAATTACAATATAATTTTTAAAATTTTCAGTGTATTTTTCAAAAATTAAAATGTAATTATAATGCAGTTACAATACAAATGTATGTAACTTACATTTTCTTTTTTTGGTAAAATTTGTGGCACCATAAACATAGGTAGTCCCTTCTCTTTTTTCCTCTTTTTTTCTCTTCCAAATTTCTCTCTTTATAAATAGTTTTCTTTTGAAATTATCAACGTGTAAGATGTGTATGCGGTAAGTTTGTTACTTTGTAAATACTTTTTATCTACAGTTAAAAAGCTTTCACTAATTAAATAATAAAAATTTTAACCTTTGGTCAATGAGGTATAGCAAAATACACATGTGTCAACTTATAGAATAGTCACCCAATCGATTTGTGAGGCTATGAAAAGATGTACATAAGAGATTTTTCGTGTGATGACGCATGAAGTGAGCGCAATCAGGTTTAATACTATATATGTTCTAACTTTATTTTGTCATTGTTTTGTTTGTATCGTTTTGGTTTGTCGTTTAAATTGTCAGAATTTTTATCAACCGTGAAAATTATTTTCATCTGTTGTAACGCACATGTATTTTTGCTAGTAAGACAAAAATATAGTTGAGGTTACCGTATCACATGGTCTGGCTTCTTCGCTGTCAAGTATAGTAATTTTAGTTGCTTATAACTAGATATTTGTATGGTGCTAGAGAATTAGACTCCATGCTTTATTCTGATATATGCTGATTGATTCCTTATTTTAGCTTAAAAAGTGTTAGTGACATACTGTCAATCATATATTTTGATTTAATCAAGTCTTAAGAATTCGAAATATCCCATCTTATACAAAGATTATAATTTTAGGCAATAATCTATTGCTATAATTGTACTTTTTCCGTCCCAAATTATAAGGCTTATATTTTATTTACACGGTTTTCAATGATATATTTTGATTATTAGTTTATTCTATATCATGTTCTCAACGAATATGAAATTAACATCACATAAAAATACTTTAAAATATAATATAGATCTGATGATATAACATGTATGATATTTAACATAGATATGGTTAATATAATTATTAATTAAAAGTTATTGAGTTTGATTTTTTAAAAAAGAGAGAACACGGAGGGAGGAGTATTTAAGCTCGGGCGATCTTCACTCTACCCCAGCTCCCCAAGCCTATTGATATTGCGGCCCTATGGGATTCGATTATTCGAACAAAAGATCCATGCGATGGATTTAAAAAATTCGAACATCACAATTAGCGAAAAAGCATGAATACATCCAATTTAAGACGTGAGCAGACAGCCGGTGTGCGCGTAGCAGCGCACATGCAACATGTCCTTTCTTTACTTCTTCTTTTTATTATTTTTCTTGCGGCCGGGAAAGCGGGTCCGCGATTGGGCGGGCGAGGTGCGCAGGAGGCAAGCGGGGGCCGCCGGCGCCCGGGATATGGATCCGTCCGATCTAGCCTCGTCGTTAGTGCGGCATCTGGACATCATATCGCATGTCATCAGCGCATATAAAAAAATGCTCTTGGTTCGCCGGGGGCAACACACACACGATCGATCGATCGGTGCTCACGCACGCACGCACGCACCACGCAATTCGCAGCCAGCCACAGGCAGGCAGGCAGGTCTCGCGGGAGAGTATCTCCGGTATACTATTCCCACTTGGCACTTGATGCTAAGCTGATAGCGATAATTAAACCCGTATCTTTTACACATTATATGATTATATCCGACTAAACCACCTCGGCAAGAGCATGGATGCCGAGATCTTGTCGATCGATCGATTCGATGATGGCACCTCATGCCTGCATGCTAGTTATGACAGAGCCGTTTGTTTTTTCTCCTGATCTCTGCGGCAAGAAAGTCCAGACGGACCACTATACGATATCATTAGAACAACCGCACAATTAACTAAAGCACGAATAATGATGATTACTTGGAAAACAGATGTAAGATGATAGGTCTCTGTTCCATTTAAGATGTCAGGTGTAGCACCCCGAACGCGCGCCAGCATCATATCGTACCTGGCGTAAAGGCGCGCCGTGTCACAAACTCCAAAAATAGGAAGGGAAATTTGATCTTACGGAGGGGATCAAATGAACAAAAAGGCACTGCACAGTTATCTCGCTAAAGATAAGTGTAAAGTTCATTTGCTATTCCGTGTCCTTTTTAGACTCGCCAGCTATCGTTCTCATATACAAATCGTATTTAACAACTATATAGTGTTATAAGTAAATTAAATAAACTACGTGTAAGAAAAAAATATAATATACAGTAGAAACAGCCGAGTAAACATGTTTCACGACCGACTAGATACATCTAGTAGTATATATACGAGATAGATTTGTGTAGATACGTATCTCGTACTACCTGGTGGCGTGGTGTTGATTAGCAGCATACTTCGTACATAAAATCTGAGTTCGAGACACGTACAACCACACAACCGCAGTATGTGCGGTGCGCCGGAGTCGGATCGATCTTGCAACGAATCTATCCAAATCCAACAGGTACTTCGCATTAGGTGCACCTGGACACAAACGGGTGGTCCACTACCACCCCCCGCCCCCCAATCATCTGGCACTTCCTGTGGGCCATACGGAACCATCATATTTTCTCTCACCCGCCGCTGACAGGTGGGGCCTCACGCTGCCACTGAAAAACAGTTGGTATTTGGTACGGTGCAGGTGAACGCACAATATGGTAAGAAAAGGATTTGCATAAGAAGATCGATCGATTCGTCGCGGAGACGCTGCGCAAGTTGGATTAGCTTAGCCATCAACTGGATGGATCAGCCGGCGACCAAACTGAAAACCGCACAGGGGCCACTTGCGCGCGAACACCGCGGGCGAAACAGTTTTCTTACTCCATCTCGCCGTGCTTAATCCAGCATTAGCGTTTCGTGAAAGGTGCACTTTTTTGTTTAGAAGGGGAAGTAAACTGCCCAGAGGGGCTGGCTTATCATCACGCAGCGGAAAACGACAAGTTATAGTAGTAGTACTACGTACTAGCTTTTACCCTTTCTTCTCGTTATATATCTCTTTTTTATATATAAAATATAAAAAAATCTTGTTTTTCTTCTCGCCTTATCATATCGCGTCGTCCTGTCGCAGCCTTTCCCTTTCTTGAAAGCTGAAAAGATCTCATTTTTTTTCATAGGGAGATGAATATTAGATGTGTTTTTTTTCTTTTTCTTTCCTGGGACCCTGAAGTCCCGGTCAGCACTCGTAGTTCATTTGTCTCTTTCATAGCCTCCAAATATTGCATGGTCCAGATGGTCAGTCCATTGGTTTGGTGAATCTTTTCCTTGCGTTTGCTAGTAATAATTTCGCATTACTGATGATGGTACACGCAAAGAAATTAGTAGCCGCATGTCGTATTGAATGGTTGAATATGCTGATAATGGCTACTAAATCATCGTGGGACGTATTACAGTATATCCTCGAAAAAAAACCGCTATACCTCCAAAGTATCAGATGATACTATGAGCTACCAGACAATATCTTGTGAGGTATCATACTGATACCCATCGATATCGACTGATACTCGTCTGGTACCAGCAGCGAGAAAGAAAACTAGGTAGATACGCATGTTGTTGCTAGTAAGGAGAAAGAAAACCGAAGCTTATGCATCTCGTCGACGGTGGTAAGGATGAAGAGAGAAAAGGGGAGGGAGAAATGTGTGTACCGTCGGCCAAGAGGAAGACCACCAGATCTCGCCCATCGTGAAGAAGCAATGTCGAAATCCGGACGGTTTCAGCCGTCATAAGCGTGCCAAGCCCATTGGCCTCCGCCTTCCACTTTGTCGTTGGTGGGTCACTGTTGCCGATGCGCCAAGCCTACTAGCCTTTGGGTGACGCGAACTAAGGCAAGTGGTGGCTTTGGGCACTGCACAAATGGACTGGCCGCTCAATCGCCGAAGTTGAGTGAGGCGAGGCTCCGCTGTCGCTGAAGCTACGTGAGGTCCGGCTTCTCCGCCGTTGTCAACGCGTCGCTCGCTTTGTTCCACCACATCAAGATCTGGGGGTGGGGGGGGAGCAATTGTTGATGGAGGAACATAGTGGGTGGGGTGTGTGTGGTGGTGGGGGGGAGGGGATAGTTAACGATGGGAAAGGGATCAATACGTGCGTGTGTGGTAAAGGGTCTTGTCCGAAACAGAAGGATGGGATCCCAGTAAATAGCTCCCCACCCTCCCAAAAAAATAAAACAAGATGTATGGGATTGGCTATTGGTCAGGTGTCTAATTTCTTTCAATTTGACCATTATTTTGTTTTTGGATGGTCGAGATTATTTTGAGATTCATGACCATCTTAACCTAATCACATTCTCTCCTTTCTCCAATCCTGATACCCAATCACACCGTCACACTCATGCACAACTGGGCACGCCTCGGAGTTACTGTGAGTCCCTCCGCCCTACCTCCTTCGGAGCGTCGACTGATCAATAGCAAAAGTAACAATGTATGATTTGTATCCATATAAACTATGTGGTGCACTATCATGTAAATTTCTATGTAAAACCAATTGGGTATGTAGAGTGGCATTCGATGAGTTCCAAAATTGCAAGTTATTTTTTTTATTTTTTAAATATGTGCACAAAATTATCTTCTATTGTGAGGGTTCAATTGAGAGAAGTTTTCCCTTTTATTTTTTTTAAAAAAGAGGCCGCTCGGACATGCCTTTGGCCATCGAATAAAATTTTAAGGTAATGCAACTAACTTTCTTCTATAATAATTAACAAAAGTAGCTGTATATATGGTGCTTTGACCAACTTCGATAACACGTACTAGTAACGATCTGCTGCGGTTGCTCTGTATAGTTGGCCCAGTGTTTAAGGAGTACAATTTAGCTGTCCCAAGGCTCTGGCATCCGCAATTCGGTGCCACTTAATTAGGTAATACTCGCTCTCTATTTGAGGTCAACCTCATCTGTTGGCCACTAGATCTTCTCCATCTAAAACAGTTAAAAGAGAGACTGGGCAACTTGTTAGACAAATCGTAATATACTTGTGTTGACCGGTTATATCATAGACCGTATTCTGAAGGTATTAAGATACACATGAGCAAAGATCTACACAAAATGACATCAAGCACAAAAGACAAAGATTAAACTGGTTCAAACCTCTCGTAAGGTAATAGCCATACTCCAGTTTATTTGAAATTACGACGAGAACCACAGAGAATACAATAGAGAACAACAGAAAATGTCGAGTACCGATGATATCCCTATCGAGAACGACTCGACTAGATCCAGACGGCAAGTTGTCTTTTAAGTCCTCCGGATTGGCTCTGCTACGGTGGTGGTTTGTGCTATGATTCGATGATCCGTATCCCCTGCGAGTCTTTGTATTTATACAGCAGACTATCTTGGCCTCCAAGTGAAACTCGAAGAGTATTTTTGACCTACGAGATCATAGAGGTTGTATCTTCCCCGAATAGGACTCTAACACCTTTTATTCGGGATACAATTTTTCTGTTTATTAGTTGAATTTCATAACGTTAAGGTAATCTTCTCGTATACCAAGGGTATGTCGTATCCGTATACTTCACAACCCCAATGATAAAAAATATGTCTTATCCGTAACCCTGACAACTCGATATATATAGATGAATTGACATTTCCCATCTCCCTTGTATTTGAAAATCATGCACAAAAAATGAAAATATATCTCTTTTTCATTGATTTTACATAAATATACATGTTTAGAAAGAATTTGAAAAAAATATATCATTGTCGCAGAATAAAAATACGAAATCACGGGTGCCCACGACTTCGCGTGGTGAGTGTGTGAGACTGCTCGGTCTCGCGGGACGAGTGCACGAAACCGTAACTTCCAATCCCTAACTAACGTACTTGCTAGACTAATAAATTAATTAGTGTCATTAGCAATTAAGTAATTATCATTATTTTTTAATTAGCATAATTAGTACTTAATTAATCGCTAATCATCCATTAATCAGAGGCAATGTCAGGCCATCTCGCTGTTTGTTCCAGCGAGGCCGTCTCTTCTCCCTAGCCATGCGAGCGAGACCGTGCCGGGTCCCGCGGTCTCGTGGCGCCACCGAGACAGTGGCACGGTCATCTGTGGCGTTATTTTGTCGTCATTTTCGTGTAATCATTCAGCAATATCGTTTTTTTTTATATTTATGTAAAAAAATTATATCCCAAATATTTATGAGAAATAAATAAATAAATAAACAGTATATTTTTAAATTTATATTACAAACCCAAATCTCATTGTATGTTTCAAACTAGAGAGATAATGCCATTAAGTTTGCCATATATCTACGATTTGTTATTGACTTTGTCACGTTTTACAATATGTCATCGATTTTTCTTAACTTTTATGATTTATCATCGTTGTTCAGTTAGCCTCCGTTAGCATTATACAATTTTGTCCAAATGACCAAAATACTCCTATAACAAAAACTTTCAAAATTTAGATAAGAATTCTAAAATATCATATTTTAAGTTTTTGGCCAAATTTTATATGTTTACAATCTTATGTTTATAATATGGTACTTTGAAATTTTTATCCAAATTTTAAAAGTTTTTGTCCCAATGGTATTTTAGTTATTTGGACAAAATTGCACAGTACTAACGAAGACTAACCGGATGGTGATGGTAAATCATAGAAGTAAAAGTCGATGACACATTGTAGAACGTGATAAAGTCAGTGGCAAATCGTAGACCTGTGGCAAACTCTGTGGCATATAATGGATTCTCTCTACAAATGAACATACACCCTTCATTCTATAAAAAATCAAGAGTACAATACTTTCGACAGGATATACGTCAACCAAGGTATTTGTAGAGTATGGGGATCATTGAAACCAGGGTATATGCGAGATTGAGGTAAAAATATAGGAGACAGAGATTTTTATACAGGTTCGGGCCCCTTAACTGACAGGTAATAGCCCTACTCTTATTGGTCGAAGCCGATGTTGCCTTTATATATTGATATCATATGAGTACAATATTTAGGATGATCTAATCTAGTCGGCGTCGGCATGGTGGCATGAAGCTCGAACACGTAGTCGACGACTAGTGTAGTCTTTTTCCTCGAATATGAACTCGGCGAGATTGGAGGTAGCACTAGATTTCTCATATCGGCCTTTGTGACTCTAGATTAGGTATATGGTATTTTCGTATACCACGAACCCATGTATAGGAGGTATGCCTTATTGATAACGCTGACGGTAGCCTCCGACCTCAATGCAAATAATCGGACTAGCGTTCTCGATTTGTAGCTCGAAGATCCATCATTGTCAGAATCACCTGATCGTTTTCGGAATACCGAGTAGGCATGAAATTGCTGACAAGTTATCTTTCCTAGCCATGATAGAGAACGTGACCATTGTTGAATTTGGATTGAGGTCAGAAAATATGCGACCATGCTATAGCGTTATTGATCAAATATTTTGTACATAATCCTTGTCGAACTCATCCAACCATTCTCAGACAACCATGTAGGTGCAGAGTACGCGACAAAGTCCTTCTGTTTTTCTTGACCTAGAACTCGACTTGAATTTGAATTCACTAATCTGACATCCATCTAGTCAGAAATAAATTTCTACTACCGTATGCTCTGGGACCAGTATATGTCTGTTAGTTGACCACAAGAATTATCGGTGAAAGTTCAAGTGTCACTAATTTGGTTTTGGTGATTAATGACAAATCCAATTATACGAGACTAATATTTTTATAAGCATTTTCTTTGTCCTAGTCTTATGTGGATATGGATGTGGAAATTGTGAGAGGTGATTCCCGGACTTCATATGAGTTGAGATAAAAACGTTCATTGATGATGGACCTAAATCACAAGGATGAAATACATGAAGATCAAGCTATATGTATCACTCTCTCTCTGTGCACATATTGATATATTCATATGTAATATTTTCATGTGATTACATATGCATGTGAGGCTAATGTTTTGTTTGAGCCATATGTTGTTTAGTCTCTTTACATTAAGAACATAAAGACGATGAAGGTAAGTCTTTATTTTATTGTCTATATTTGATAAATGTCTTCTATTCTTGTATAGGATAAGCTCCCAATGTTTCATATCTTTTTATGTATACTCTTGCTTCACACAAACATTTTGTATACATACATTTAGGGGGAGCAAATCCTATACTTAGTTATGCATGTATTTTATCCAAGTTATTCACTTTCATTTAATTAAGATCTTTACATTTGAGCATATATTTGAGTATATGACACTTGTGGTGTTGATTAATACTCATCATTTATTTATATCCTTTTATACATGCAATCGGTTGGTCAACAGGTAAAGGTTGACAATCGGATCATTGGGACTAATAATTTCATTGAGTTGAATGAAAAAAATAGGTCTCAAGGATTGAAAATGTGTTGATGCTCAAGTGATATGATTACACCTAAAGATATCAAGGATGACAAATCGAAGATATTGAATATGTGGGATACAAAGTGACTACTATGGCAAGACGGTGAAAGGCAAGCGATGCTCGGTCGCGATGAACCATGCGGTAGTGAAGGGCAAGTATGAAGCTTGGCGCCGAAGAACCAAATCCAGTGGTGAAGGACGAGTGACGGCTTTGTCATGATGCACCGTGCGAGGTCATTTGAAGCTACAAGTAACCACATCAATCATTTGAAGAATATATGGTAAAACGGTTTTGGCATTGGCGTCCCTTAAGACAAAGAAATGAAGATGGAAAAAAGACATTTCTATTAGTATAATTCTCTTCCTATTTACTTTTGAGTATAGGAATGCCGTACTATCAAGAGGGATGCAACATCGATATGTTTGTGTATGTCTCGGTGCTCAAAGTGACCTATCCTAGTGCTACCTTGAGAGAAACTTAAGTTTTAACCTATCCTTTGAGTGGTTTTAAACCTTACTTTTGATTGAGTTGGGTAGTTCTCTGAGTGAGCTTTTCATAGAGTCCAAGTTCATCAAAAATGGACTTCCGAGCAAAAAGTTATGGCCATTTTTCCTTCTCAGAAATTCCGAAAATATTCTGGAAAGTCCGAAAAGTTTTCGAAAATTCCGAAAATGTTTGCGAAACTGAGATTGTCTTCTGTTGATTTTCGGACTTGTCTGAAAATACTCTTCAGAAATTTCGAAAAATGGAATCTTGGTTTCCAACGGCTAGTTTTGAGAGGCTCGGGTATATAAACTTCTCCATCCCTCCTTTGAGTGACTGCTGTTCTTGGGCATTATTAGACATATCCATAGCCAAATAGTCTTCCCCATTTCCCTACCTTTGTGGTGTCTTTTTGTGAGGGGGATTTGAGAAGGGAAGAGAGTTGGATTGAGAGATTGAGAGATTGAGAGGTTGAGAGCTAGTGAGCTTCACTCCATACTTTGAGCACTAGAGTTCATAGCAAGCAAATCTTCGATTGTGTTTGTTACTCTTGGGGACTAAGGTCTCCTAGATGGCTAGGCGTTGCCGGTGAGCACCCAAGGTTGTGGTGTGCCTCAGAAAGTTTGTGAAGACTTCGATTTCGCCTCCGCAAGGGAAGAAATCAAGAGTGAAATCGAGGAGTGCACTTGTGCAACCTCGTGAGGAAAGGGAGAAATAGACCTGGCCTTTGTGACCCCTCAACGGAGACATAGGATCCGTGGATCCGAACTTTGGGAAACAAATCACCTGTCTCCTCTCGTGGTTCGCTCGTTCTTGCCTTCTCTCATATTGTGCTTGAGCTTGTTTTAACCTGATCTATTTGTATGCTTAAGTGATATAGTTGGTGACCTAATATCTTGCTTAGATACCTTATTTGTCACCTTTTGATTTATTTACATTTTGTTTGTTCGAGCTACAATTTCATAGCTAGTGTTTTATTCCGTTATCCGTCGAATTTTTCGGTTGAGACCGGAACTTCCAATCTCATATCGGAAGTTCTGATTTGAACCAAAAGTTCTCATCTTTCTAATATGCTATGAAGTTGTGATAATTTTTTGGGAACGCCTATTCATCCCCCTCTAGGTGACATCAAGGTCTTTTCAATCGGTTTGAGTTTTATTGAGTCAAGACAAGCTGTCGACTATTATAAAGCCTCCAACTATCTTTTTTTACTCAAGAAATCTAATTACTTTAATATCTGATTTTTCTGAAATCAATTCTCAAAACAAATTGTTAGATAGAAAAGCCCTCGAGCAAAAGCTTCGGAATAATGTGATATAAATTGAAAATAAATTATATGTAAGTGTGCCAATAAATGAGTACTCTCACCAAAGCTGCCCATAGCTGAACGGAGTTAGATACTCTCCCTAGTCCTCAGCTGTTTGTATGAAAAGTTTTTTCACAAAAGCAGCTTGAATCTCATAACAAATTGAAGTGAAGAAACAAATTCCTAGCCCCGAGCCATGAAGTTGGAAAAACCAATTCCTTATTACACAACTAGTTAGTACGTTACAGTGGGTACTCTGACATGACCAATTCTGACATGGTCGTTTGACCCTTAGCGTCCGACTAGCACAATAGTGTTAGGTGTCCCCGGCTAAGGTGCTGAGACCCGGTGACTAGTCAGACTTAACATAGTAGGTTGATAAGAAACGACTCCAACCAGTAGCAATATGAGAAAAGAGAATCAACGGATAAATATAGCACATTTGATTTGTTTTAAAAATTTAGATAGATTAATGCATGAAGACGGTAGGAATGCTACGCACACTGGTCGAGAACCAAGTGCGTTCTCATACTCGACCACTCACAGAGATGGTGGGAGAAACACTATAATGCTGGTCGAGGACCAGGTGTGTAGTCATACCTCGACCACTCGTAGAGAACTCGCAGAGGTGGCGTGATCGCTACCACGTTGGTACTTGGACCGGACCAAGTGCGTAGTCGTACCTCGACCACTCGTAGAGGTGATGAGAGAATCACTACAACGCTGGTCGAGGACCATGTGTGTAGTCGTACTCAACTACTCGCAGAAAACTCGGAGAGGCAGTGGGATCACTACCACGTTGGTCGAGGACTAGGTGTAGTCATATCTTGACCACTCGTAGAATATTTGTAGAGTTGACGTGATTGCTACAACGTTGGTTGAGAACCAGATGTATAGTCGTACTCGACCACTCATAGAAGTTTTGTAGTGTCGATGAGATCACTACCACGATAGTAGAGAACCAGGTGAGTAATCGTACTCGACCACTCGTAGAAGATTTGGAGAGTTGGCGAGATCGCTACCACTCTGGTCGAGAACCAGGTGTGTAGTTGTATTCGATCACTCATAGAAAATTTGAAGAGTTGACGAGATCGCTACCACGCTGGTCGAGAACCAGGTGAGTAGTCATACTTGACCAATCACAGAAGATTTGGATAGTTGGCGAGATCGCTACCACGTTGGTCGAGAACCAAATAGGTAGTCATACTCGACCACTCGTAGAAGATTTGGAGAGTTCGCAAAATCGGTACCACGCTTGTCGAGAACCAAGTTGTCCCCGCTGTGTTTGGTGGCAAGCTGTTGACGCGAAATTTGTTGTTCACACGAAGACCTAGGAGATCTGCTGAGCTCCAGTGCAGATCTTATCAATCGGATTTAGGGCGTGTCAGTTAGTTTGATCCTACAATTAACAAGATAGATAGATTGACCGTATAAGAACAAGGAGTCGATCAGCCAAGTGGGTCGATGTGATGTAGTTATGCTAGTCAATGTCGGTAGTGTTTTGATCAATTGGTTATAGACTCAATGTAGATTCAAATAATCAGTTGAACAATGAGATTTATGCTATCATTGGCTAGAACTAAATTATGCATAATCATCAACAAACTGTTCTTTATCAAAGACAATCTTGATAGATCGGACTGAACCGAGACAGTTGTTGACATGAAATTTCATCGTTCACATACAAAAGCCTAGGAGATCTGCTTAGCTCCAGTGCAGGTCCTATCAATGGGGTTCAAGGCGTATCAATTAGTTTGATCCTATAACTAACAAGATAGATAGATTGTCTGTATAAGATCAAGGAGCTGATCGACTAATAAGCCGATGTGATATAGCGATGCCAACTGATGTCGATAGGGTTTTGATCAATCAACTATAGATCCAATATAGATCCAAATAATCAGATAAATAATAAGACTTGTGCTATTATCGGCTAGAACTAAACTATGCATAATTATCAATAAACCGTTTTTTATCAAAGACAATCTTGATAGATCCGACCTAACCAAGGCAATACAAGATTTTGAGGTTGATAAAGATAGATTAAATTAAACATAATACAAGTTTGAGTACAAGCCAATGTAGCTCAGAAATAACAATGAGATAATATAATATGAACCAGTCGGTCAAAACTGATAAAACATGATAATTGTAAATCTGATGGTTGAAACATATATCGGCTAAAGATCTGATGTAAGTAAACTAAAATGTATATCGGCTAGACAACCGATACATCTGATAGTTGAAGCCCAAAATAATGATAACATCGGCTAGCACTCCGGTGAATGTTGCATAAAAACATATCGGTTTGCTAGGATTAAACTTATTAGCAATAATCTAATAGATCGGATCTAACCAAGCAAGTGTTAGATCAGAGCTAATAAGAAAAACCTACTTAACCGATAGATCTATATAAACGTGATGGATATAACAAATCTATCTAGAACAACAATACGATTAGAGAAATATCGGCTTAGCCAGAATATCAAACCTAATAAGAAAGTCCTAACTAAGCCGATACAACCCTAAACAACAATGCGGTTAGGGATAGAATCAATATATCAGATAGAAAACGTTTGCGTTGACCTAGATAGAATATCGTACTTCGCTGAGAAAGTTCTAGCCACGCCGATACAAGCGAAGTTGATGGATCTTACTTCTTGTCGGAGATCGAACTCAACCGATGCAGCCCACCTCAAAACTAAAAACTCACCGGAATAAAAGGGTCACGATGCGCCGAAAGTAATTGTATTGATCTGTATAGATAGATTACAAAGACCCCGGGTATACATATTTATACCCTAGGGTTGATACTTGTTCTAATCGGACATGTTACAAGTTTTCTAAAGATAAAAAGAAAGATACAAGTCTTGATTGGACACTAGACAAACTTTCTAAAGATAAAAAAGACTAAATTCTGCCTAATTAATAGATAAAATTAAATTGCTATGCCGCGGTCTTCACAATTCTTTCTTGAACTCGGTTTCTTCAGGATAAACTTCCATTTACCAATTGACTTCTTTTCTTTAACCGAATCCACTGAGAATTTGTATCAAATTTTGATGTTAACAACAGTATAAGATTGAAGTTGATAAAGAGAGATTTAACTAGTAATTATCAAGTTTTGATTATAAGCCGATGCAACTCAGAAATTGCAACGAGATAATATAATGTGAACCAATCGGCCAAAACTGATATAGTGTGATATATGTAGATCCGATAGTTAAAGTATACATTGGCTGGAGATGCGATGTAAGTAATTTAAAATGTATATCGGCTAACCAACCGATACATCCGATAAGCCCACAATAATTATAACTCATCAGCTAAAGCTCTGGTGAACATTGCATAAAAATCTATCGGTTTTCTAGAATTAAACTTATTAGCAACAATCTAATAAATCAGACCTAACCGAGATAATATAAAGTTAAAGATAATAAGAAAAAATTATTTAGCCGATAGATCTATACAAGCGTGATGGATATAACAAATCTATCTAAAACAACAGTACAATTAAAGAAATATCAACTTAGTTAGAATATCAGACTTAACCGAGAAAGCCCTAACTAAGCCGATACGGCTCTAAACAATGATGCAATTAAAAATAGAATCAATATATCTGATAGACAATGCTCGTATTAACTTGAATAAAATATTGAACCTAACCGAAAATTTCTAGCCACGCCGATACAAGCTAAGTTGACGGAACTTACTTGCTCGCTGGAGATTGAAACGATGCAGCCCAACTCGAAATTAAACTCATCGAAACAAAAGGTGGTGATGCGCTGAAAGTAATTGTATTGATCTATGGTGATAGTTTACAAAGGCCACAAGTGTACATATTTATAATCTCGGGTTAATACAAGTGCTGATCGGACATGAAATAAGACTCCTAACAAGAAAAAAAATAACTAATCCTGTCTATTTAAGAGATATACTAAAAGTATGAAATTTTCTTACCGTGATCTTCACGATTACTCTTTAAATTCAGCTTGATCTAGATAAATTTTTATCTACCAATCGACTTCTTTTTTTAAACGAATCCACTAAAGAATCGTATTAAATTTTAGTGTTAACACAAATGAGAGAGAGGACTGAGAACTAAAATAACTCATCAAAACAAACACAAGTGAAATGATTTGGTTCCTCTAAGTTTGTGTATTTTCAAGTGCTAGTGACGTGAGAAAAAAATACACATGTAATTTTCTGCACTTATCCGAAAAATATTTTTTCAATCATAGGTAGTATGTCATGTGTACAAGGTATACTCATATAGATAATTAGATGAGCAAATTTGTTTTTTAAAATTAGTTCTTTTTAATGGAGGAAGTACATATACAAACCTGTACATCTTGTAGTACTAGTGATCCCAANCCCACATTGAGCTTAGCTGTCGTTTTTGTAATCTCGATAGGAGTGAGAGAGGAGATCATTACACAGCCCAAATCGGCAAGCCTAAACACCTTATCTCCGTATAAACCAACCTGAGGTAAGCGTTGACGACGACGCCCATTGGAAGACGTAGGATGCGACGGCAAGCCCAGCCACTTGCGACGCCGATCGAGCCTGTCCTCTCGCCGACTTTCCCGATCGACTCTCCAACCGCCACCCAACCGGCGCGCCCCTGCGCTGCACGTACATCGATCGCCCGCGCGCGACGGGAGCGGATCAAGGACGCGTGCACGCGTACTACCCCTCCACCACACAACACACCTCGACCGTACGGACGATGGATCGATCGATCGATCGCCACCGTTTCTTCTTTTGTCAAGTTGTCATCATAGCTCGTATTCTCGTCTTACCGGAGAGGCGATGCACCGATGGCCACCCAAGGCAGAATTTGCGGGTGGCGGGTGGTGGTGGTGGTCTCGCGTGTCCAGGTTCACGGCACGAGCTAGCTAGCCAGCCTGCATGTTGCTGTGCACGATCGGTCGCCAGGTCCACGTACTGTGGTGCTGCTCCGGGCCGGCCGTGACGGGGACGGGGACCGGGCGGACGGATCGGTCGGTCGGTCTCGGTGTCCAACCAGCAGTGGCCTGTGGTTCGATGGCTACTCGTGGTCTATACACAGATGACATGGCGGGGTGCTGGGATAATTGGGGTACTAGTAGGGGGCATCAATAAAACATCAAGTGTCTGCCTCTGCGTTCCTTCTAGAAGGTCAGGAGAAATTACGTCTTAAAACAGTCTTGTACGAAATGCTGTGTTCCCATCGACGTCGAGCTTTTAAGACGAACTTTGAACATCCGAATTGGCATGTCAAGTTATGACCGGTTAACTAACAAGGACCTGGTTGTATGAAATTTTGAATTGTTGAACTTAATTTTAGAATTGATTTACAGGATCTTTTGGATCCAAGTATAAATGCTTTACCTAAATTGATTTTTTCTTTGCGTTGTCACATATATTGTACTTTCTCTGTCTTAAAAAAAACTACTTTTGAGAATAAATCTGGACAACATATGTCCAGGTTCATTTCGGAAGAAGTTTTTTTTTGACAAAGGGTGTACTCATGAACCACTGTCCAAAAAAAACCCTTCATCCCATAATACGAGAGTTTTTGCCTTTTTTGAAGATATTAAAGTTGAAGAGAAAATACTAATGCCCATATTAAATGGGAGGGGGATTAGGGTGGGAGGGTAGTTGAGAGGATAAGCTGAGAAGAAATTTAAATTAATGTTGATTGTTAGGTCAGATTCTACACTAAAATCTTTTATATTTGGGTAAAGGATAAAATTTTTTATATTATATGACGGGTGTAGTACTTGTTAAGTGAAGTGTTTGAAATAAACAAGTGTTTATTTTAAGAAACATAATATTTTCAACTTAAATTTAAATTTACAGTTGTTAGTTTTTCTTAAAGAAACTTTATGTTGGATTCCTCCGGTCAATAATTTTACTTGGTATTCCCATTTATTACATTTTTAATTCCTTTTATTACCTTTTTTTCAATTTAGATTATGTTTTACTCTTACTCGAACTTGGGAAGTTGGGTTTAGTGTGCCCCCATGATCTGTATCTCGGGACGGATCCAACGTGAATATTGAGTGACGGAGCGTGAAGCTCCTCACGGGAGACCGCGCAGGTCCCCCTTTGCCGGTTCGGCCGGGGGCGCAAGGTGAAATTCTTCGCCCCTGATCTGTGGGATCCCAGCGAGAAAAACGCGTGGACGCAGACGATTTAGACAGATTCGGGCCGCTAAGGAGCGTAATACCCTACTCCTGTGTTCTAATAGATCTGAGAGTATGATGGAATCCAGAGAGAGTCCCCCTTATCTCCTAGGCCTGGGCCTCCTTTTATATGGCAAGGGGCTACCACATGGGCCACGAGTTGCCTAAGAAAGAAAACATTCTTTTACATTTAGGGCTATCCTACCGTCGGAAGCAGTCTCTGACAGACGCCGCAGCACGCCTGCGCTCGGTCAGCCGACCCATCCGGGGGACGCCCATTTCAGCCTTCATTAAATGGCGGATGACTTCCGTGTCCCGCTCACATTGGGAACGGGAAACATCTGACCGGAGTTGGGGTACCAACTCCGGCTGAGAGACGAGAGACAGAAGACTCTCATCATTCTGATGGGACGGAGCGAGACGTGCAGCAGGCCGTCTGGCGCACATGCGGTGCACAGGCATCCTGGCACCACCTAACCCGCGATCTGACCGGTCACTCACCGCGACTGATCACGGACCAGATATGCATGCGCCACGCCGCATTAAATGCGACGTAGTGCGCCCGTCTGAACCGCTATAAATGCGGTTAGGTGAGTTCTGCCGCGCTCACCTAACCCACGCACATGGCATCCAAGCCGTAGGGGGTCGGGGCGCCCCAGGTCTCGGGGAAGAAACGGGAGCGGCCCGACCCTGGGGGAAACCGGGAGGGCAGCCGCCACGTCACCCTCGGGCCCGACCCCTCCGGGGGAACGGGCCACGTGGATCCCTGTGGCCACCCTTCCCTTTGGTCTCGATACCCCCGGGCCCGTGTCACCGACATGGAGGGTTCGAGTTCTCCCTACCTCGTTGGATCCCTATGAAAAGAAGGTGAGAGGAAAGGGGAAAAAAAGAAAGATGAAGAAGAATAGGGGGAATGAAAGGATAGGGCCCTCTCTAAACACAGATCCTGGATCTGCCCCTATCTGCGTCCCTAGTCATACTCTTCTATCTGTATCAACCAATGCCCGACGTTATCTTCCACTTTGGTTCAATGTCAATCACCGGCACTAACGTGCGCGAAATTTGATCGACACAACTACCAATTGTTGATTTTGGAGATTATGTTCCCTAGTTTAATTTAAAGAATACAAGGATTACATATAATTTACAAGCCGCTGTGCATAAATAATGATTATATAGTTTTTTTAAGCGATAGATAGAGATTTAGTAATATGTGTTTATCTTTGTGTTTAGACTGGTGCTGTAAGTAGTAGTTTTTTTGTTTTTAATTAAGTTGTAATTTATAATTCATAGTTGCTCAACCCACAACATGGCTATAGCTTTTTAAAGCAAAGACCGCAATGAATTTTATTTTTTTAAAAAATAAACGTATTGATGTCCTCTGTCTGCCTAAAGATAACTGTGGTGTTGAGAAAAATAAGTCCAAAGTAAAAAAAAACAAAAAGGTAAGAAAATGGTGTCTAACAAAAGACTTTAAGTAAAAATAAAATTCACTCTAGTGGTAAACTCACACCAACAGGAAACCATATTATTTTCATCGATCAGTTAACCGTCCTACAATCTCGAGTTTTTTTAGAAATAATACTTTTTTAATAGATAATTGTAAAAATAGAGATCGATTGAATGAAATTGCAAGTTTAGCACCCCATCGATCAACCAAAGTTCGACAGGGGACATATCGAACTGCGGCAGTTCGACAGGCCCCCGTCGAGGACCTGTCGAACTGCGGCAGTTCGACAGGATTGGCGAGCCCGAAAAACAGCGCATGAACAGTGTCAAACAGTGATTTTTCGTTTTTTTAAAAACCTTTTATCCCCCTGTCGAACTACCGCAGTTCGATATGTCCCCTGTCGAACTTTGGTTGTTCGATGGGATGCTAAACTTACAATTTCATTCAATCGACCTTTATTTTTGCAATTATCTATTAAAAAAGTATTATTTCTAAAAAAATTCCCTACAATCTCCACCTCACAACAATCTCTTCTTTTTAAGAGGAAGAACCAATCGTATAGTGGACAACTGGACACCTGACTGGACTGTATCTAATCTAAGAAAATAATGTAAGAAAACAAGAACTGTCCAACAAGGACGCACCTCCCACTGCCCACGGAATCAAAAAGTGGTTCCCACCTGACGTAGGTCGAATAGGATACTCGTTAATTTGAGTACTCGTCCAAACTTTTGGGGCCCATATTAGTTTTTTCTGGAAGAGGAGCCCACATTAGTCATTTTAGATGACGGCCCATATATTTTTCTAAAAGATGGGCCACGTTGGTTAAATACTGTACATTTGCTCATGCGAAGCCCATCTCGGTGTGCCCAAGTTACCATCAGCCTTTTTCAGAGCCTTTTTTCCTATAAGAATTTAGCCCAAGTTCCATCCCGAAACAGTGCTGTATATATACCGCTGGTTCATTGCTCGCGACACGAAACGAGAACGCAATCTCTATCGCGACCACGTCCACGACCATGATCTTTCCTGCCCACCTCGCACCTTGCCATCTTGGCGTTTTGCCGGTGTTGCTCTCGGCCGACGCCCTCTCGGTCTCGGGGCCCGCCTCGCCCGTACGGTCGCCAATCGCCACGCCCACGCCCTCACTCACGACTCCACGAGGGAACACGGCCCATGAGCCACCGAGGCGAACGTGCGCGCACGCGCAGCAGGTTCGCGTTGGGTGTTTTCCGTTGAAATAATGCTCGGTCCTCCACTCCTCCGGCACGGCCAACTCGTGACAGCAACGCCGGCCCAGCCGACCGGGAGGATGCGAATGCTTGGCGCGTCGCGGCGGTGCGGCGGGCCACGGGGACAACCCACACGAGGGCCGGTCGAAATCGCGGCGCCATTTCAGCATGAACAGGAGCTCGACAATTGCTGGCGCCGATCCGGATGATCCTACCGCATGCCGTCCCATCCATCCATTTTCTACTAGCGCAGATTGTGGCAGACGAATCCATGGCTGGCTATATAATGCTCCCAAACTAAACAATTCCCAACGTAATCTTCTACGACGCCGGTTCGCCACTCGCCACTCCCTTGAACGCTAGAGATATAGTTTGCCCCCCTAGCTGTTCTCTCCATTCGCACCATGGTGGAGGCTGCTTCGGCTGCGCCGGCGACGGTGGTCGTTCCGCTGACGCAGACGCTTTGCGTGAATGCGCCTGCGACGAGCGTCAGCGTTGTTTCGAAGCAGACCGTTCGGCCCGACGGCGCGTCGGCGGTTGGAGACGTCAAGCTCTCGGTCTCCGACATGCCGATGCTGTCGTGCCACTACATCCAGAAGGGGCTCTTCTTCCCGCCACCTGGCGCGCCGATCGCCTCCCTTGTGTCATCGCTCTTGTGCGCGCTCTCCCGGGCGCTCGCGGTGTTCCCTGCCCTCGCCGGCCGGTTTGTCACGCTGGATGATGGCCGCATCGTCATCCGGTGCGACGACGTGGCCGTTGAGTTCTACCACGCGGTCGCGCCTGCTCTGTCGCTGGACGACTTCCTTGTGCCCAACGCCGACGTGCCGACCAGGCTGACGAAGGATTTGTTCCCCATGGACCGCACCGTGAGCTACGACGGTCACCGCCGTCCGCTCACCTCGTTCCAGCTCACCGTGCTCGGTGATGGAGCTGTCTTCGTTGGCTTCGTCGCTAACCACGCCGTCGTGGACGGCACCTCCTTCTGGCACTTCTTTAACACGTGGGCAGGTCTCTGCCGCGGCACGCCGGTCCAGCCGCCGGACTTGCGCCGGAACTTCTTTGGCGACTCCACGGCCGTTATCCGCTTCCCCGGTGACACGGGTCCTGCCGTGACCTTCGACGCCGACGCGCCCCTCCGCGAGCGAGTCCTCCATTTCAGCGCTGTCGCCGTTCGCGAGCTGAAGGCCAAGGCCAACCAGTGGGCAAGATCCGACAAATTTGCCGAGGCTAACGGGAAGCATGTGGATGAAATGAAGGTTCATGGCGATTACAGAGAGATCTCGTCCTTCCAATCGCTGTGCGCGCATATCTGGAGGGCGGTGACGCGATCCCGGTGGCTGCTGGCGGCCGACGCGACCACGACGTTCCGCATGGCGGTGAACTGCCGGCACCGTCTTCGCCCGGCGATCTCCCCGCTCTACTTCGGCAACGCCATCCAGAGCGTGGCTACAACTGCGACGGTGGCCGAGCTGGCGTCCAACGACCTGCGGTGGGCGGCGGCCAGGCTGAACGCGACCGTGGTGGCGCACGAGGACGGCGCCATCCGTCGGGCCGCGACGGAGTGGGAGGCCGCGCCGCGGTGCTTCCCGCTGGGCAACCCCGACGGCGCGGCGCTCACGATGGGGAGCTCGCCCCGGTTCCCGATGTACGACGGCAACGACTTCGGGTGGGGCCGGGCGCTCGCCGTGCGGAGCGGGCGCGCCAACAAGTTCGACGGCAAGATGTCGGCGTTCCCGGGCCAGGCTGGGGACGGCAGCGTCGACGTCGAGTTTTGCCTCGCACCCGACACCATGGCCCGCCTCCTCGGTGACCACGAGTTCTTGCAGTACGTGTCGCGTGCACCGTGACGCACGTATTCTGGTGTGGTGTAGTAGTGGTGCAGTGGTAGGGGACGATCACGAGATGCGACATCCCCACATGACATGATTATCTCTCTGGTGGTGATGCAGATTGCAGTAGCCGCTGGACACATGCACGTTGATGTGCTGGATTGGTGTATGCTTGCAAAAATATCTAAGCTATCCGTTACTCTTCTGGTACTCCATCCATTAAGCGGTTGGCCAAGTTGGAACAGCCGTACAGAGAGTTGCTTTTACTAGTAGGGATGGCAATAGGACGGGTCGGGACCAAGTTGGACAGAAATGCCCCTGCACCCGACCCTCGATTTTTCCACCCATCCCCACCCCTGATGTTCAAAGTGGGGCGAAACCAGCCCCCAGCCCTAGCCCCTCTGAGGACTCGGCACCCAACTGGGGCCCCGCATAGACATAACAAACCGGCGGGAGGCGGGCAATAGTGGGTGGCTCGCCGAGAAGCCAATGGGAGGCGACGCCGGTAGGAGTGCCGTGGAGAACATGCCAGCAAGAGGCGGCATGCTGCGACGCTGGCAGGAGGTGGTAGATGGCACGCCAGCAGAAGGGGAAGGCAGTTGGGATTTACCTGGGTGGAGGGAGAGTCGGATAGGGGATCGAGGTTGGTCTTCATAGCGGCATAGCAGTTTAGTTCGGATGCCACGCCATTAGGAGGAGCCGAGAGGAAGCGTGCCGCTTCTCGCTGTGTCGGGAGGAAGCGCACCGGCTATATCGAACGAAAGTGGCGGAATTGGGAGGAATCGGTTGGCCGTGTGGTGTAACTAGGGTTTAGGGGAACAAATGGGTCAGATGGCTAGCGGATGGGCTTTTATTGGGCCTTGACCATTGGGGTGAAGTGCTGAACATAATTTTTCTTAATTTCTGGGCGGGTTTCGGGTCACCCGCGAGTCACTTTCTATTCCCGTCCCCATCCCCGAAAATTGTCGGGGCCCTGACCCGACAGCCTCATGGGTGAAAAAACAAACCCGCCCCTGGCCCCGTAGAGGCGGATACCTGTCGAGTCCTGCCCCTTATGGAGAAATTGCCACCCCTAGCTTTTAGGATCAAGTGGAGTCGTGCTCTGTTCCTTCCTCCCTGCTAGTACTTGTCTTGTGAGTTCGATGGATAATTATTTGATTATAAATTTCACACACTATATATAGCAAAAATACAAATTTAGAGTCACTTTGATTCATACAACTAGTGAAAGATTTTCATATGATTCAAATTTCTATAAAATTTTTCCCACATATCCCTTTGATTTATAGAAAAAAGAACAAAATTTTTGGGACTGTATTCCTATATTTCACTTTTATAGAAAAAAAACAGCAAGAGTTATGACCTCTTTGTAAAGTTTCCTTTGTTTTTCCTATGACACTTTTTTAGAGCTCATATCCTCTTCAATTCCTAAGTTGCTCCTATTTGAACCCCTTTGAATTGGAGGATTGTCATAGGAATTTTGGAGGATTCAATTTCCTAAGGAATTTTTTCCTATAGAACCCTTTGATTCATAGGAAAGGATAGGAAATTTTACATAGGATTGCATTCTGTTGACGCAAAATTTGTTGCACACACGAAGACCTAAGAGATTTGCTTAGCTCTAGTGCTGGTCCTATCAAATCGGGTTTAGGGTGTGCCAGTTAGTTTGATCCTGCAACTAACAAGATGAAAATAGATCGATGATCAAGATCGGACAATCAACCGATGTGATGTAGCGAGGCCAGCCGATGTCGATAGGGTTTGATCAATTGGCTATAGATCTAATATAGTTTCAGATAATCAAATAAACAATGAGATTTGTGTTATCATCGGCTGTGGCGCCCCAAACTATGTTGGTCTAGAATACGAATCGACATAGGCTGGAGGTCACAGCATTACCTATGATTACAGTACCAGTCCCAGGATACACAAGCTGATACTCACAGAATAATAGTGGAATCCAGAAATACAAATATTTTTTTACAGCAATGGTGGAGATCTCAAATTACTACCATCGTGGACAAACCCCAGACTGGTAGAAACACTGGAAAAACAAGGTACACGTAGGTGAAAGCATAACAGCAGTGGAGGGCGACATGGAAGGGAAGCACTAGAAGTAGAACGACAACCATAAATCCACAGGCTAGGTTTGGGAACTAGGCTTGAAACCCAGAGAAATCATACTTGGCCTGCCCCTGAAAGTAGGCGTCGACTGAAGGGTCGGGGTATCCTTCTTCTAACTCTATAAATAATAATAATAGCAAGGGTGAGTACTCAGTGTACTCAGGAAGCCCGGGGAAAATATGACATGCAAAGCTAATAACAAGGAGTGGAATGGTTTTATTTGGAAAACCAAAGTTTTTAAATAATTTAGTTGTAAACCTCTAGTGTGTAAATTTTTAGTTTTGAAGTAAGGCTCACGCCTCACTCCATTCCACAGGTTGCTTTGGAACAACCTGTCACTGTAGTACTCCCTGAGTCACACTCGGCCATCTCAGCCGCTCTACCTCGGTCATCTTGGCCCACACCTTGGTGCCAATCGACACACTGAGTCACACAGGCTCGTTCCCAACCACGAAGGCTGGTCGTCCGCCACAAAGGCAAACTCTGGTAACGATTCCCATCCCAAGAATCCTTTTTTATCAAGCTTAAAACAAAACCCTACGCTATGAGAAACACCTCACATCCGCCCATGACCGTGGGCACGACTGTTTAAATAGTTTGACTAAACTCTGCTGAGGTTGCACGCTTTACCCACACGCCGTGAACTTCTCACATTATCGAACTCATGTGGATCAGACATGGCTGACAAAGGAGAGCTCACTACAAGGCTTTTCCATAACCAATCCATAAATATCCCGTGTCCCACAGTTGGGTGGAATCTCTCCACCAAGCATCAGGCCAAATTTCAAGCCCTCATTTACTCAGGCCCCACCTTATGGACTCCGACACATCCCCACTACAGGGGATTGCCATATACGCCACCATACCAGTGCTCCTCAACCACTAACATGCTGGACACCTATGTTTTAGCTATTTACTCGGCCAGGGGCATCCCACTATACCCGTGTGGTCATACTGTCATATGTTTCGATGAATTTCCCAAAGGAAACGGTCCTTATGGATGATGCATAGCCAAACCACCAAGGTACTAACTCCCGCATCATCAATTTTTTTTTAATAAAACCCTTCTCTTCTTCGTAACCATATCGACATCTCGCCGGTGTTTTCAAAATAAATGAACAATAATAAGTACAAAGTTTTCCCGCACGACAGTACAATCGTGACCTGTAGGTAATCTACTTCGGCAATGTGAACACCAACGCAATACATATTTAGTGGAGTTACAAGGGGAGGGGTCATCAATTCCTATATAATAAAAGTGTGACTACTAGGTAGGTCCGATGACTCGTATTCGAATCGTGGCCAATGGTGCGACCTAAAGCATGCAGTTTGGTAAACAAAGTACTGAGTTCAAAATATAGGTACAATAAGTGGTCAAGGGGGCTTGCCTTGATCTGTGGCAACGAAATGAACGTTGAACTTTTGCGCGAATCCTCCATCCGCCTTGGGCTCTATGCGAGAAAACAAACAATACATAAAACCACTGCTAAAACAACACGAAATAAAACAGAGCCATTAGGTAGAGGGGGGATTTTAGGAAGATTTTGAAACTTGAACGGAGTCAAATGGAGTTAGGGATGAAAAGATATGGATTTTTGAAGTTTAGGGGGGTTTTTAATGGGATTAATAGAATAGGGAGGAATATTCCAAGGAATATTCCGAGTGGGGCCCAGCTGTCAGGTCAAAGGTAGGGTCAAAGAGGAGAGGAAAAGGTGGGTTCCACGGGTCCCGTTGTTTTTATTTTTTTTCTTTTTCTCTCTCCTTATCTCTTCCTCTCTCTTCCTTTCTTTTCTTTATTCTCCTCCTCTTTGCCTCTCACGAGCAGGAGGACGGGCGGCATGGTGGGTAGAGGCGGCGGCGGCCGGGCGGCGGGGTGGCGGCGGCCGGCGGTGGGGCTGGCTCATGGCTGCTGGCGGCTCGGGGAGTGGCGTCGGCTGGGCGGCTGGGCGCCGGCGGCGGTGCACGGCTGGCGGCTGCGTCGACGCCGAGCTGAGGGGAGGGGTGGCTCGGCCATTGTGCAGGGGAGGCGGAGGGGAGGACTGGGGTAGGAAGAACAAGAAGAGGAGAAAAGAGGTTGGCCACCTCGACGCGATGAACTTCGGAACTTCGGCGAATCGGCTCCAGAGTGGTAAAAATGGAGTGGTGAAGTGGCTGAGGATCTCCACGGTAAGTTTCTTGGGTATTTATACTGTCCATGGTGATTCTGGAGGGAGAACTTGGCGACGAGAACGACCATTGTTGCACCTGTGCTTGGTTCTCCAGCTACAGGCTTTTCTTGCTGCTGTTGCTGTCAGACCTGCTCGGCGAGCGGCGCAGAGCGGTGCCTAACCTCAGCGGGGAAGACAGAGATGGTGCCAACTTTTGCTGTGCAGTGGCAGGACGGAGCCTAACCATCAGTTTTGCTGGAGCGATGCCTAATCTTCGGGTTTGCAAGGAGTTTAGGAAAAGAGGGAAAAAGAAGTATGTTTGTACAAGTTTTGGAAGAACATAGTTTGCTTGCTTGACTTAATGAAAGTGCAAAGAACTCCGAGTGTGGGAAAAAATATTATGGAAGAAGGATAATCACCGAGCAGTAGAAGTCCAAAAAAATTATTTCAGAATATTTGGACGGGAAGGAAGATGATTTGATACGACCGGGAAATAAATAAGAACAAGATTAAAACTAACTTTGAAATTTTTCGAAAATTTTGAACGGAAAGAAAGAGCGATGCTAAAATAAATCCTAAACTGCAGTTTTAGGAAAACGCGGGCGTTACATCGGCTGGAACTAAACTATGCATAATCATCAATAAACCGTTCTTTATAAAAAAGCAATATTGACAGATCAGACCAAACCAAGACAATATAAGATTGAGGTTGATAAAAATAGATTTAACTAAAGACTATATAAGTTTGAGCATAAGCTAGTGTAACTCAGAAGATGCAACGAGACAATATAATATGAACCAATCGGCCAAAACTAATACAATGTGATAGATGTAAATCCGATGGTTAAAACATATATCGGCTAGAGATCTGATGTAAGTAAATTAAAGTGTATATCAGTTAACAAATCGATATATCTGACAATTGAAGCCAACAATAATGATAACTCATCAGTTAGAACTCCAATGAACGTTGCATAAAAACCTATCGGCTTACTAGAATTAAACTTATTACCAACAATCGAATAAATCGGATCTAATCGAGACAGTATAAGATTGAAGATAATAAAAAAACCTATTTAGCCGATAAATCTACTCAAACGTGATGGATATAACAAATCTATGTGAATAACAGTATGATTAGAGAAATACCAACTTAGTCAGAATATTGGACCTAACTGAGAAAGTCCTAACTAAGCTGATATGACTCTAAACAGTGATGTAGTTAAAGATAGAATCGATATATCTTATAGGCAACCCTTGCATCAACTTGAATAGAATATCAGACCCAATCGAGAAAGTTATAGTCACGCTGATATAAGTGAAGTTGATGGAACTTACTTCCTCATTGGAGATCGAAACCGATGTAGCCCAACTCAAAACTAAGAACTCACCGGAATAAATGGTGGCAATGCACCGAAAGTAATTATATTGATCTTTGAAGATGTCTTATAAAGACCCTGGCTGTATATATTTATACCATCGGATTGACATAAGTCCTGATCGGACATGACACAGTGTTTCCTAAAGATAAAAGGAAAAATATAAATCCTGACCGAACACTGGACAAAACATCCTAAAGATAAAAAGAAAGTTACTAAACCCTGCCTAATTAATAGATAGAATTAAATTGCCATGCCATGGTATTCATAATTCCTTCTTGAACTCAGTCTCTTCTGAATGCTGATCGACTTCTTTCCTTATCTGAATCCACTAAAGAACCGTACCAAATTTTGGTGTTAACACATGCCCCCCAATTTTGGAGTATGAGAACTCGTGCTTCAAAATTATCATCTTGCTGGCCTTTATGACTTCAAAACTTCTTACTCTTTTGGCTCTTGCAATTAGCTTTCATGAGTCGATACCTTCTGCTTCAGATGAGCTAAACTTTCAAACTCTTGGAAGAAAATTCATTCTTTGATAGGGCTTAATAATCCTTGAAATGCCAATTTTGCTAATTGCCCATCACTTAAGCTCAAATTATTGTATAGATTGTGAACATCGTAAAATCTTAGAATATATTCCAGAACCGATTCATCTGCTTGTTGCCTAATAGATGTCAAATATGTGAGTTTCATCTTATTGATTCCAACAAAGAAATACTTATAAAACTGTTTTTCTAGATCGACCCATATTTTGATAGAATTTGAAGGTAATGATGAAAACCATATAAAAGCCAATCCAGACAATGACAATGGAAAGAATCTAACTTTCGAAGCTTCCTCAGTCGATGCTTCTCCGCACTAAGCCAAAAATCAATGTCCAGCCTTCTCTGCCATTGCACGGTTGCACCCGGCCATATGCCCAACAACATCCCTGTCACGGCTGTTGTTGCTGGTGCTGTTGTCGGTTGGCCTTAGGAGCTCCCAGACCAAACCAGGTGGAGGCGGCGACTAGACCATGCCTTAGGAGCTCCCGGCTGGCAACCATGACAGCGGCCCATCCCTACTTCGTGAGCATGAGAAGGTTGCAGCATGCTAGCTAGACGGTGACCGGAGCTCCTCTTGCTCCCACGCAGGCACGCGACCCGTCCTCCTCCCACGCCGGCACTGCCCTGGCCCCATGCCCCTTGCCTCTTATCTGGATCTGAGGCCGTCGCGACCACCACGCTAGGCTTTTTTGGCCAACCGCGCGCATCCGCTGCCCTAGGATTATCCGGCTGTTGACGTGAAATTTCGTAATGACACACGAAGGCATGGGAGATCTGCCTAGCTCCAGTGCAGGTCCTAAAATATTGGGTTCAAGCGTTCTAGTCAGTTTGATTCTGCAACTGACAAGATAGATAAATTAATGTTCAAAGAACCGATCGGCTAATAAGGCGTTGTAGCGAAACTAGCCGATGTCGATAGGTTTTTTGAACAATCAGCTATATATCCGATGTATATTCTGATGCTTAGATAAATACAATGGAAGAACTTGAACAAACAATCTAATTGGCCGATGATAATATGATGAATTAGATGTCCAATGAATCAATCGGCCGATATTGATACAAAATATTAAATGTAGGCTTGATGGTTAAAACATACATCGACTGGAAGTCCGATGTAAAGATAACTTATCGGCTAACACTCTGATAAAATGTAGCACAAATATATAAACTTATTAAGACTTAGATTATCAACAATAATATAGAAGATCGGACCCAACCGAGACAGTTCTAGATTATGTCTGATCAAATAAGCTAGATAAGCCGATAAATCTATGGTAACGTGATGGATATATCAGATCTATCTTAAAATAGCATCATGTTTAGAAAAACATCAACTTGATCAAAATATTATACTGAACCGAGAAAGTCTCAACTAAGCCGATGTAAACTAAACAATAATGCGATCGAAAGTAGAGACGGAATTAGAATATAGGACCGAATCAAGGAAGTCTTAGCCAAGCTGATGCAAGCGAAGATGATGGAACTTACTTCTCGTCGGAGGTCAGACTTAACCGATGCAGCCCATGCTCGAAAATAAGAACTCGCCGGGAGTAAAACCTTTGAAAAGAGTGTGGCGATGCGTTGAAAGTTATATATTGATCTAGAGATAAATTTTCGGGACCCCGGGTGTACATATTTATATCCGTGGGTTGATACTAGTCTTTATTGGACATGACACAGATTTTACTAAAGGTAAAGTAAAAGATACAAGTCCTGATCGGACTCTAAACAATCTTTCCTAAAAATAAAAAGGAGACTAACTGACTCTGTCTAATTAATAGATAATTGCCATGCTGCATCCTTCTTGGACTCGGCCTTTTATGGATAAGCTTCTTTTAATTGATTAATTTTCTTAACCGAATCCACTAAGAATCCGTCTGCTGGCGATCAATAATTTTCATCGGCCAATTCCAGGACTCTGAGCCCGATACTGACTCGAGGCCGATGATGATTTCAGGGCTTACCAAATTTTGGTGTTAACACTGACCGACTGCACACCACTGTCATCACCCCTGAGGACTAGTCCTCGCCATCGCCGTCTTGGGCTTCTTCGGCCGAGCATGTGCTGCTGGACCTAGGATTCTCCCGTCGACCACGGTTCACCGCCGGCACCTCGGGGGACTTGTCTTCGTCGCCGCCACCACCGCCCTGGGCTTCTTCAACCGACTGCGCTCCATCGCTGGCGCCCTGGAAGACTAGTCTCCGTTGTCACTGCCCTGGGCTTCTTCAGCCGACCGCGTGTCGCCGCCACCCTAGGCTTCTCCGGCCGACCGCGCTTGTCGTTGGCGCCCTAGGGGACCACTCTTTGCCGCTGCCCTAGGCTTCTTCCGTCGTCGTCTCCTCTGTTCTCGGTTAAGGGTAGAGAGAGAGATGGAGGGGAAAGGAGGTAGAAGAGAAATAGAGGAGACATAGCGACGGACAGGTGGGCCCATTATTTTTATAATATTTTTTAAAGAGTTGACCATTCAAAATGTCTGGTTTTCGAGTTCAGTAGGGTAATTCGGTCGACCGCGATAGCTTGGGCCTGGGAGGATGGCGAGCGGGGCGGGGGCCCGGGGACAGAATGGGTAATTCAGACTTTTTCTTTAAAAAACAATAGCGATATTTGAGAACTTTATCACTTAATCTGATAGGATGCCTAAATCTGTAGCTTTCTGATAAGTTTTATACAAAATATGTAGTTTTGACATACATTAGATTTATACTTGTTTATTTATAGAGAAATATATATTATTATAAGAATGTCTAGTTTTCACACTCATATACAAATCCCCATGTCTCCTCCCTAAGTCGAGCGGCAATGGTGTGCTCCTATCTGTCTGTCTTCCATTGCCTCCTATCTAAACACTTCAAGGTCCCATTCTTTTTCTGTTTCTATGTCTCTATATAGAAGTTGCTCTAAAATATCAGAATAAATCATTTTCAAGTTTGTAATAATTAAAATTCAATTAATCATGAGCTAATGGCTTTCTTGTTTTACGTGCCCCTTACTTAATCTTCATCCGTTGTAGGTTCGAACGGGCCCAAATCCCATGCCCTCGCCACCAACGCTACTCACCGCTGGCCTTTAGCTCCACACCCTCAGACAGCTCAAGCGGGTATAAGCCAGGCCTTCTAACTCCATCTTCTCTATTGAAAAGCTTAGCTTCAACTGATGATTTTTTTTATAGCAAGATGAGTACATGAAATACCTAGCAAGTCATACAGTAAATATGCATATGCATAGGGTATATCGAAGGAAGGCCTAAAAGGTTCATTTGTAAATGCAACATTGAGTAAACATTTGAGAATAGTAATATAGCAAAGTAATTAAGCAATATTAAATCAACATTGAACTGCGTATCGAGGCTACACATGCCCAAACCCAACTGAGAACAACCAAACTTGGTTGCACATATCTATTGTCCATACCAATAGCTATCAAGTTATCATTAGTTACTAGATTATTATTGTTAATAAGCAGTGTGAGACTAATCAAGAAAAACATTGTTAGGCTCGTCCATAACCGCGGGCATGGCTATTCGAATAGTTTTTCTTTGACCATAGATACACAAATTTAACAACAAGACACAACTCCACAACATATTACCTTGTACGCACCTCAATACTACTACGGTACCATGGAAAGGAATTGTGACAAGTCCCTTAGTATAATACAATCCAAAATAGTTCATCGTACTCAGCGTCCGCTTGTCACGTCCTAGACTTTTCGTTTTCCATTCTTTTTGCCGGATTGCGAAAATTCACTCTTGGTTTATTCGCCTAAACTAGCTTAATCAAAATTTCGTTAAATCAAAAGGATTTAATATAATTAATTAATTAATTACACTGTTGGTTTTATCGTTTCTTAATTGGAGTTATTTGGATTTGATTTGTATTTCAGATGTGAAGCTCAAAGTCCTAATCAAATTCCACCAAAATCCAAAATATTTCCATTCAATTCCTAATTTCCTAAGTCCTCTTAAAATTCCAAATATTTTAAATTTGGAATTTTTTTAGAAAAGTCCCTAGCCTTTTCCTTATTCCCTTCCTTTCCTTTTCTCTGTTTACCATTTTCCATTTTGCCCCTTCTTCTTCTTTCTTTTTCTGTTTTCTTCCATCTTCTTCCTTCGGCCATGGAGCCAAAGCTCCCACTCTCCCTCTCCAGTCCGGCCCGGGGAGGCCAAGCCCCGAGCCCGCGCTGCGCCTAGGCCCGGCCTCCCTCGTCCCCTCTGCGCCACAGCCCACACCGCCGCCAACCCGACCCGGCCCACGCCGTCGCTGCCGCCAGCCTCGCCGTGTCGTGCCGCCGCCGTACTCGCGCAAGCCGGCGCCGCGTTCCAAAAATCCGGAGCCGCCGCCCTCCAAAATCCGTCGCTAACCCTAGCCCCCTTCCTCCCATATAAATACCGCTGGCCGTCGCCCTTTCTCCTCTCTTTTTCGAAGCCGCCGCCCCTTGCGACCTATGCGCGCCGCCGTCGCGGGCGAATCCAACGCCGCCGCCGTTTCCCACCACCGCGGGGAGCTGCACCGTCGTCGCCGCCTCCTCCTGAAGCCGCCGCCGACGCCGGTGAGCTTTGCGCCGCCTCCTCCCTTTCTTCTCTCATTCCGGCGCCAATCCGCTCAGCTGTGCGTCGCCATCGGTCCACCCCGACAGCCCATGCTGCGCCACCGGCTCCGTCTCCACCTTCTCTTGCCGGCGCCGCCACTCGCCGTCGCTGCCGTGCGCCGTCGTCGCTGAACGCCGCCGCGCCGCCGACGCACCCGCCGCACCCGTCGCACCGGAGCGCGCCCAAGCCGTGCGGTGGAGCTGCTGCTCCTCGTCCTCCCCTTTTGTGTCACTGACTAACGTTACCGTGACTTCCAGCGTACACATTTTGAACACGGAAAACGGAGCGGTCTATTAACACGTGATTAATTAAGTATTAGCTAATTTTTTTAAAAAAATGGATTAATTTAATTTTTTTAAGCAACTTTTGTATAGAAATTTTTGCAAAAAAATACACCGTTTAGTAATTTGAAAAGCGTGCACGGGGGAAAAGTACTGTGCGCGTTGGGAAGTCCGGCTGCCGAACACAGCCTAATTCCCTAAATCAAATCTCAGCCGTCGAATCTTCATAAATCAAACCGGTGACACGTCAGCCCTAGATATATCCACGTCAGCACCATGTCATCCTCCTCTGCCTATGTGTCGCCACGTGTCCATCCACATCACCAAGTCCACCTCACCTATCATCTTTTGGTCCGTGGACTTAGTCCATCATGAACCAAGCCATTGACCAGTGGGCTTCACCTTTATTTCCTTCACAAAAATAATTCCAATCCCGAAATTAAATGTCAAGAGAATATTCCTGGATTATTCCCTTTTCTTTTCATCCTCGGATTTTCTTTGAATTCAAACTTCCGGAGGTCATAACTTTTTCGTCCGTATTTCAATTCGACAAATTCTTCTTCCTAAATTCCTATTAAATCGAGCTCTACCTCTTGATTCCATTTGTTGTTTTATTTGATGTTATTTAGTTAGTTTGTTTTTGTTTATTTGTTTCTCGTTTGTGATCGTGTAGATGTTGGAGTAAAGAAGTTGTTCACTGCAGTACTTGGATGCAAGGAAAGTGCACTCTTTGAACATATTGAACCCAATTTATAAAATATTTTGTTTTGAACATGCATGATTTCATTTATAAATTATCGATGGGTAGTGGGACGTAATTGTTATTATATCCTACCTTTGATAATTATTGATTATTGTCTCTAGTTTTTGTGAGTTGAATATTGGGCTCAACTCAGGATAGAGTAGTTATGCTTAGCCCCGATCAAGGTTGTTTTACAAGCAAAATATAATTTTGATTAATCATATACTTACAATTATTTTATTTTTATATGAACTGTGTGGTTGTGTGCTATCTTTTCGGTAGCATGTGTCGCACCGTGTAGTAAACAACGGGCGGATAAAATGTTTTGGACCGAGGTGATGGGTGGTTCTATGTGAACCTAGTTAGGTGAAAATGTATCTATGTGATCATTACCGGATATGTCTCTATGTGAGCCTACTGTCAAGTTGTGTGCTATTTAGTCGCTCAATGGGCCAATTTCATGTCCTTAAGCTACTACCCTATGTTGTGTGCTATCGTAGTTTTGGTATGTTACCCTAGTCAATTAAGAACTTCACTTCCTAAGCCATTGATCTGAGCCTAACGTGCAACCACATGTCCTAATGGGAAGGATCTGGCCTAGTAAGATTTAGAGTCTTGGCACTGTCGGCCCATGTGGCTAGATGATAGGCGCTAAGGTTAGACATGGGTACTTTTTGTTTGTGTGAGGGAAAGTGTCTCATGGGGAAGGCAGTGTTGAGACGGAGTTTCTAAAAAAGCCTAATTACAGACTCTTTGGGCGCACACAACCTGAAGTGTGACACTACTAGTTGCCCGTTAAAAGGACGATGTATCTTGTGGGTCAGGCTGTACAACCTCCGTAGAGTATTAACTAATCTATTCGAATAGCCACGTCCGTAGTCATGGACATGCTCAGTGATATCTAATGAGGAGTAGTTTGCGAAAACATGGAATGGGAATGAGCTGTGTGTAAATTAATGAACATAGTTGTGTGGTCTTGTGTGGGTAGGTCCTGTGTGGACGGTTGATTGGTAACACCCGTTATTTATAAATGTTGTTTTAAATCTCTATTTATAAATTATTTATAACTGCAAATTGCTGTATTATGTAAAATAGCCATAGCCTTTCTTTGTTAGCTATGCATATATATATTTCCGTATACTTGTTGAGTATTCCATGTACTCACCTTGCAATTCCCCCAACTCCAGAAGGAAGCTTTCTGCTGTTGTTTGAGGAGTTTGTTGCTGAAGTCGAGGACTAGGCTGTGTGCCCCAGTTGACTGCCTGTGACATGTTGAATGGCGCTTCCGCGCATTTATCTTCTTTTTCGCTGTTTATCTTATTCTTGTGTGTTAACAGCAGATTTTCGTAATCGACCTGGAGAGGAAAGAGGAAACCGATGCAGAGAGGAAGGATTAAGTTGGAGTCGGACCAAGCATTGTATCAGACTCGGTGAACGTATCGGACTGGGAGAAGTGCTAGCAGGAAGAGTGTATCGGCCGATACAGATTCAATGCGGTCATTGGCCGATAGAGGCTGGAAGTTGACAGAGTCAGCGTGGGCTTGGTTTGGGCTCAAGATAAGCTTCAAGGAGGTTGCCAAATAGAGATAAAGCTCGGTTTTAGGTAATTTTATCTTGTAAATCAAGTAGGTTTAGATTTAATCTGTGGCAAGAGTCTGCCGCAAAGACTTGTTTGTTAGTTAGAGATAAGATCGCGTCCTACAAGGACCCTGTTGTAATCTCGGGTATAAATATCCCGGTAGTATGTACATAGAAGCTCTCTCACAACCTAATACAACAACCAGTTTGTTTTAATCTACTTTCGGCGCATCGCCAACCCTCGCAAGAGGTTGACTCCCGGTGAGTTCTTGCTTCCCCAGAGCAGAGGTAAGAACTTGTGCCCGACGATCTACATCGTCGGGGCTAGCATGTCGCTTTAGACACGTTAAGCCTCGATGATGTGATCGTCGTTTATCATGTTTTGGATGATTTTGACAGGTGTCTTAATTATGCCTCGCCAGCGATCTACTCATTTTAGGGTTTATTGCCGACGACGGTTTAATTATTATGCTTGGCTAGATCTTTCAATGCATTTACCATCCCCAAAAGCAATCGATGACTTGATTTTCTTTGTGTTAAGTTTCAATTCACACTTTGAGTTGCTATCGACCTTAGTCCTGTGTTGAGATTTAACTCAAAGCCTGTTTTCGATTGTAATTAAGGATAGCACTGGAGTTTCAGCCAGTCTTGCCTGATATACATGACTATCATAAGGTTTTTATGTGTATCTGCCATCTACATGAATGGATTAACGAATATAGACATACTTGGTATAGATTGCTCTTTAGGGTTTATCTATGATTGCGATATTTATATTGGTTGATTGGTTCATATAGATTTGCACTAGAGTATTAGCTAGTGTAGTTATCTTTGTCATCCCTTATCGATCGATGCCGTTGATTGATGTTAATGTGTTGATGAAGGCCGATAAGATCAGATCCATGCTTTAAACTTACTTTATCGTAAGTAAGCCGATATAGCTTTGCCCTATCGGCTGGGCCACGACAATGCGACATCGGCTTATCGGTCGATCGGTCATTGTTTTCTAACATGGTTTATTTGTTTATCTTGTTGATTGCAGATCAAATCAATTAGCACGCCCTATACGCACCTAGGCAAGCCTTTGGACCTGCATTGGAGTAAAGCAAACCTCCCAGGCCGCCGTGGAAACGTGGAACCCGTTTGGTTGCAGGGCGGGTTGAAATTCTGCACTAACACATTTTTGGCACGCCCGGTGGGACATCAGGAACACAAGCTTTTCAATGACAACAAGATCACTGCACCATGTCTAAGCAGGGTGAGATCTCTGAGGAGAATGTCGTCGCTGTGACCGCCGACCAGCTCAACGAGGAGCAAACAGCTGAAATGGACAAGCTGGTCGAGCAGTTTCGGAATATGTACTTACAGACGTACTCCAGGACTCGGCAAGGCACTCTCATTCAGAAGACCAAGATGGTGATGCCGAGTCCCGGAGACGGAGCAAGCATGTCGGCGGCAGCCCACGCCATCAAAACTGAAGAGAACGCTGCGCCGACGTTGCAAGACCACATTGACTCCGAAGTCCACTCTGCGCTAGTCAACCAGTCGGGGATTCTGGTGAATACATTGACTAATACGGTCAAATCAATTCTGGATGGTTCGATTCACCAGTATAAACCTCAAGGGCCGATTTTCTTGCCCGAAAACAAATTCCCAACTTTTCGGACCTTGAGGACCGATTTGAGTTCAACCCCTCAGCTGACGGCGCCGATCCCGCCTCCATCGGCTCAGCCGGTGCCAACCATGCCATTGGTCCTGGCCAAGCAAACAGGAGGAAGTCCCGAGCACATCACGGAGGAGCAGTTGGCACAGTACACAAAAGGGAAATAACCGGTGATCGAGCCGATGCAGCAAGCACCAGTAAACCTGCCATCGGCCGGACAACCTCAAGCCCCCATGTTCAATAACCCTCCACCACAGACTGCTATTCGTGATATCGGCTACGTGCCACTGGAATTTAGGAAAATTGGAACCATGCCACTCCTGTCTATTTTTCGTTTAATCCCACTTGTGAAATGTCGCTTTTGCCCCTTCCCCTTTCATCTCTCTTCTTGCTCTCTCCCAATCCGAGCTCTGAATCCCAAGTCTAAAAACCCCAAGGTCCAAGCAGCCAGAACAGTACGCCCACCATTTTGCTCGTCAATGGCCGCCGCCACCGCCCCCCTCGTCGCCGGCGCTACCGTCTCCTCCGACTCCAACTCTGACGATCTCCACCTCCTCCTCCTGAATCTCCTCCCTTCCACCGCCACCTCTGCATCAAATGCGCAGCTCCACCGTCCGCACCTTTCCCTCACTCGGCCTCACCTTCAAGCTCTGGCCGTCGGCCTCCACCCTCCTCCGCGTGCTCCTCGCCTCGCCGCATCTCCTCCCGCGGGCGCCCACCCCAGAGAGCCCGCTGGGAATCCTCGAGCTCAGCTCGGGCACCGGCGCCGCTGGCCTCGCCATGGCCGCGGCGCTGCCCGCCCACGCTGTCCTCTCGGATCTCCCCGCGGCGCTCCCCAACCTCCGCCACAACGCCTCCCTCAACGCGCCCCTCCTCGACGCCCGTGGCGGCTCCGTCTCCGTCGCCCCGCTCCCGTGGGGTGACGCCGCCGCGATGGAGGCCGTCACCACCGCCGCCGCTTCTCGGTTCGACCTCGTCGTGGCGTCGGACATGGTCTACTACGAGGCGTTGGTTGACCCCTTGATAGAGCGGCTGGAGGAGGCTGGGCAGCGGCGGCGGAGGAGGAGGAGTTGCGCATGGTGGTGGCGGTGGTGGCGAGATCGGCGAGCGGAGAGAGAGGCTCGGATTGGGAGAGAGCAAGAAGAGAGATGAAAGGGGAAGGGGCAAAAGTGACATTTCACAAGTGGGATTAGACGGAAAATGGACGGGAGTGGCATGGTTCCAATTTCCCTAAATTCCAGTGGCACGTAGCCGATATCATGAATAGTAGTGGCATTTTTTTAATATGTCATATTTGCAGTGGCATGGATTAAATTAACCCTTAAATCAAACTGACCATAACAAAAGAGTATAGGATCACACCACCCAAGGGCATTCAAAACTAAATGCATATTTAAAATAAAACGATGACTTAAATCTGGGATCAACATGTTCAAAGTGATTTTGGATCAACATAACTTGCCTTGCTACCAGACGGTCTTTAGTTGTGTTAACGACAAAATTTGGTAAAGATAAGCGAAGATGAAGCCGGATCCAAGGCGGATTTGAAGGGATAGGATTGTCTTCAAAAACAGAGCAGCGCATCGGCTGGAAGCCGTATCGGCCAATACAAAATCAGACTCGGTCAGCCGATACAGACAACATGAGTCCATGACAGACTCGGGAAGGAACCTGAAGATATTGTCAAACGAGGATTGAGTTCAGGAGAGGCAATTGTATGTATTAATTAGGAATAAGTGTTAGTTGTTTCCTTTAAGGAATTCGTGGTAAGAGTCCACCCAGAGACTTGTTAGTTTATTTTATAATTAGGCAAGTTTTGAGTCATGTCCGATATGGACAAGGTTTGTATGTTCGGATAAAAATAGTTGCCCAAGGTCTTGTAAAGGAAGAAGAACAACTCAATACACTCTCGGCGCATCGCCATACTTTTACTTTTACTTTTCGACGAGTTCTTGTTTCGAGTTGGACTGCATCGGTTTCGATCTCCAATAAGATGTATGGTTTGTCACAGTGGTTTGTATCGGCGGATTAGCGCATCGTCTTAGATGTTCTAATCTATCTTGTATAACTACTGGTTATCATATATCTTAGTTAATTTAACTCGATGGTTCGATTTACTTGTATCGGCCAAGCTTTTTTCAAGATTTTGTCGGTATCGGCTAAATCGTCCCATCTGTTTAGATTAGCTAGGGTATCCACCACCCTAAAAATCAGTCAAGGGCTTAATTGTTTAGACTTTATGCTTTCTTTCATACTTAGTGCTGCATCAATTGGGTTTGACCTACTAAGGCTGAGTTCTTCACCTCATCTTCCCAACTCACCACTCTTTTTTTTCACGCGCACGCTTTTCAAACTACTAAACAGTGTATTTTTTTGCAAAAAGTTTCTATACAAAAGTTGCTTAAAAAATCAAATTAATCTATTTTTCAAAAAAAACTTAGCTAATAATTAATTAATCACGCGCTAATGGGCCGTTCCGTTTTCCGTGCGTTCCTTGTGTTTTGGGAACACAGAGAAACGAACACACCCTAAGTCGTGATCAGAATTATAAAAGCTAACTTGCCTTTTTGATTGCTAATAAGGGTAGAATCGGGGTTTCAGCCGATCTACCTGGTATAACTGTTTCGCATTTATTAATCTGTTTTATATGTTATATCTGCCATCTTATACAAGTATATCAATCCTTTAAATCTATTGAGCTTGTTTCAACTATCACGCTGCCATCGGTTAGGTTTGATCCGTCGAGGTTGAAACTTGTTTAACATATTTGATCAAGATTGATATTCCAGTATAAGGCTGTGTCGGAGTTCTAGCTGATACGTTACCTAAAACACCCTAAAGACATCTTGTCGGCTATGATTATTTGCATCCAAGAGAAAGATTAAATGAGCAATTGCGTGCTATTTATTTCTATGGCCGATCATGATTGTTTTGGGTTTGATCTACAACACCTATTCATCAGCTAGTTATTTAGGTTTTATAATCATATGATAACTGACTTTAAAAGACATCAATCTTGTGCTACATCGGTTGGGTTCAACCTATAGGATTGATCCTGTTAAGGAAAAGTTGTTTATGATTATACTTTATCTAAATCTGGTTTATGTATAGCACTCTCCACCTTACAGCTGATTCAGTCTGTGCATCGGCTAGGTTTCTACGATACGTCATTGGCCCACCAGCTGATCGACTATCGTTTACTAATATTGTTTTATTGTATATCTTGTTGGTTGCAGGATCAAACCAACTGGCACGCCCTGAAGCCGAAAGCAAGATTTGGACCTGCATTGGAGCTAAGCAGAACTCCCAGGCCGCCGTGTTTTCTCATCAACAAGTTGTCTTTTGGAACTCTTTCGTTGAACTCGTGATCCTCTGAAATGACACGAACTACAAGACCACACGCAAAATAAGAAAAACAATTAAGAAATTCGGACTAAACAATTCATAAAGAGCAATCAAACATGTACATCTTGATTTTAGATAAATTATGAGACTTGAACGACCTCAATCTAAGTTCATATAAATTTATTATGAAATTTACAGGAATTAAAGCATTTTAAATTAAACAGTTTAATTGCACAATTAATAGTTATATTCTCACTGGAAAAGGAGATTAATGACGTCAGCCCTCGGTGAGAGAAAGGTCGTGGTCAATGATATGTGGGACCTACATGTTACAGAGAGTAGAAGGCCGGTCCACGGTAGACTTGGTCCAAAGAGGAGGCTCTTTGGAAGGCCCACAAAGTTCAAAAAAAGGTGAATGGCTCAGTTCGAGTTGACTGGGATCGAACGACTAATATTTGATCAGGAGGAAGGCCACGCGGACGGACACGCAAGCGTATACAAGGACGCCACATGGAAAAAAAGGGTGATGTGGTAGCTGACTGGGCAGCCACATCAGCTCGACGGTGACAATTGCTCAGAGACCCGACAGCTTGGGCGAACTTCTTTGTGGCTGAAAGAAAGGCACTAGGAGAATGAGTACGACATGGGGAACTCACCATGCAGCAGCGTGACAACGAGAGGTGAAGGACAATGATTGGCGACAAGCTCCAAGTGGTGGCGGCTATGAGTCGACGGCCGGCACGGACGGTGTCCAGTAAGCCACGGCAAGAGCGAGGTGATGGATGATTTTCAGCTTAACATGGTGAAACTAAAGGAGGAGGCGACGGGCTTGGAAGTCAATTGAATTAGCGACATGGCTCGGATAGAGTGGCGACCGGCAATGGAGAGAGAGAGAGCAAGCGTGGAGAGAGGTGGCTAGGGAATGACAAGCTCGGGCAGCGGCATACAAAGCTCGAGGTGCCAAACGGGTTCTATTTAAAGGCCTAGCAGGAGGAGATCGATCCTTACAAAGGGAAGTCTTCGGTTCACGAATGATAATTCCTTGGGATTTTCTTTGGTATTTTTGGGGATTTCTAGGGAAAAAGGCAGATTAAGATTAGCGCATCAAATTCCCCAACTTGATTAGGAAAGAACACCACGGATGCGACTGGATTTTGGTCTCTTATCAGCTTTTTGGTCGGAATGTTTGACATTGGTGGGATTATTCGACTGATCGGATTGTTCCAGTAGAACTTTGATTCTTGTGTTATGCTTTGAGCTTTATCAAGTCAAGTCAGGTAATCCGATGATGTATTGGAAAGTCCTTCAATCCATCAGATTATCTATTTTTGCAAGGAACTCAAGTCTTTGATTATTTTCATTGAAACTTTCCGATGCCACATCGGACAACCGATATTTCAAAATCTCCGAGATCACAAGAACTCAACAACCGGTTGAGTCAACTTTGTTCATCGGAGTATCTGACCTAGAAGTCGGAATGTCGGATTCATGGAATTGTCTATGCAATGTACTTGGTTCTCAGCCTTGTTTTTCTACTTGATCGAAATGTCTGATAATAACATCGGACTTTATGATCTAGTATTTTGTTGAGATTTGGGTTTAAGTTCTTGACCGTTTGTTCATTGGCTTTAATATTGGAATATCCGACCTGATGGTCGGAATGTCTAAGGTGGGATGAAGTTTTTCCCCTCCAATGGCCAGAATTGGGTTGTCCTATAAATACCCCAAACCTAACCCTTTCTACGATTTGCCAATTCATTTCATTCAAATTAGTTTTAGTTAGAGCTCTTTTTCTCTCACTCTCAAATCCCTCTTGGCTTTTGGTGGTTTGATTCTTGGTGGTGTGGATTTGAAGTTTGAGACCTAGCGTAGTGTATTTCGTTTGGATCATGAGCACTAGGGTTGATTCCAAGAGATTATGTGGATTTTGTTACTATTGGAGGTTAAGGACACTTAGATGGCTAGGCGTCACTCTTGAGCCCCCGATCATCTTGTGGTTGGCCGAGAGAAGTTTGTGAAGGCCGGATCTCGCCCCAAAAGGAAAGAGATAGGACTAGTGAAGGAGGATTGCATTTGTGAAACCTCATGAGGATAGGGTTAAAAAAGACCCGACTCTTTGTGAGCTCCTAAACAGAGAGTAGAATCCCCTCAAGAATTTAAACTCTGGGAAATATATCGTCGCACAAACCTCAACGATGTACTTTCCTTTACTTCTTGTTGCCTTGCTCTTGTGCCGCCACTAGCTAATTGTTGTTTGCTTTTATATTACTTGTTATGTGTTGGCATAGATCTTTTAGGTTGTGGCTTGCTCGTTTGCAACTCAGTAGTTTGGATTATCCGATTCCAGCTTGGACATTTCGATACATATCGAAGTGTCCGACCTGACATCCGACAATTCGACTGCTAGTCACCTTATGCTTTCGCATTTAATTTTGAAATAGCCTATTCACTCCCCTTTCACCGAAGAGTTTGTCCACGGCTCTGGCAAATTGGAGTCTTGACAACGGCGGTGTTGGAGGAGGCAGATCCGCTGATGGCACCACCTTCTAGGTGAGTTTGTAGGGGAACTAGGGTTCCGGGGGTTCGTGGGGGAGCTAGGGTTTCTGTAATTTTCATTTTATTTCGCTGAAAATCAATTGCACAAGCAGTCGGCTTGACCTAGCCACCTGTGAAATATAGATTTTTGCAGGCAGTAGGCTTAACCGAGCCGCTTGCGAAATTGATTTTCGCTCGCAGTGAAGGCTCACCTGTGAACCTGTGAAGATCGTTGATTTTCATTGCCCTTTGGTCATAGGTGGGGCCACCTGCAAAATCTTGTTTTGCCCACATGCAACATCGTGTTTTGTAGTAGTGTGGTCCTAGGGTCCGTTTGTGAAATGTTATCAACAACTATTTTTGTTTCGATTGCAGTACCATTCTTCTGAATTTGAACTTTAATTTACTAGTTGTTTCATCAATGAACATAGAATCATGGATTGGCATGGGGAGACAGAAATTAACCCGCTGGTTGAACAAGTGTATCTATCCTATAGCTCATCAACACAGTCTTACACACCTTATTCCTCATTGATCGCTCAGAATCATCTCCCTCAGATCCAACATTTCTGGTTGCTCCTTCTTCCTGCCTCTCCTCTTCAATCACGCGCTCCCTCCCCTCCCCACACTGCATTCACGCGATTCGCCCCTGAATAAAATCACCACACGATTCCCCCCTCGCTGCCTCCGCCCACAAATTGCCATTGCCTTGCGAAGAGCTACTCCCCATCCCATCTCTATCGAAACTTGGTTTCGGCAATAAGAAACTGGGGGTAGCAGTCAAGCGCCAAACACGATGGGTTAGTGTGCAAAGTGATTTAGATAGGTTCAGGTCTTCTATAAAGAAGTAATACCCTACTCCTGTTTCGGGGATTTGATCCGCCGAGTGGTTTATTGATCTCGTGATCGGGTTGTGCATGAAGAATTTCTCTATGTCTCCTCTCTCTCTTTCTATCTGTCTCTCTCTTTGTTTTTCCCTATCCCTCAAGGGACGTCCTACCCTCCTTATATAAGTTTAGAGGGTAGGCTCACAAGGCGGTGACCTAAATACATACGGTATCTGACTAGATAATATTCCCGACTCAGGACTATAAGCCGTTCCTTATTACACAAGGTAACGTAACATTTAAGTCCTAAGCCGATTACATATTCATGAATCACAACCTATCCCCTATAGCCAGTCGGATAAGCCAGCGCCAGGTAGGGGCCCTGCGTCAAGTTTTCTTCTTCATCTCGCTGACTAGCGCGATGGGATCTTCATCAGGCATCGACGACTTCGCCTTCCCTCCGGGGCAAGCATTTCGCTTCGGCAGCCTCGACTTCATCATCGACAATTTCGGCAAGATTTCTTTGCTGGACTCGGATACGAACCAGTCGAGAGGGAAAAACCACTCGGTGCCGCTCAGGTTACCAAACGACGCTGAGATCTACCACAATCTTTTATCCTCCGAGTTGGAATCGATCCACTTGGGAGAATCTTCTTCATCGTCATGCTGTGGTCCGAGCTCCAGGGAAATTGCCGTCATGATTCAACCGCTCGGATCATGTTCATCAACTGAGATCGTTGATTACCTCAGCTCTTCCGACTTCGACGACCTCTACGACATCTCCACGGACGAACTCAATGACTCCGACTTCGACAAGGACTACGATCCGATGTTCTTCAACGTCCTCATGGCCGAAGTAGCCGAGACTGACTCAGCCATGGCCCGTAGGGTTGCAGAAGAGGAACGAGCCAAGTTCGAAGAGGAGCGCAAGCGTATGGAGGAGGAAAACAAGTGCAAGGAGTTGGAGCTCAAGCGAACAGAAGAAGCCGACAAGAGAAAACAAGATCTATGGACACCTGAAGGCAGCCACCTACCACCGATGAGATCCAAAGACTACCGGAGACCCGAGTTCAGCAAGACACCCGCCAAGTCTAAAGACCCTCGTCATTACGCAATGTGGAAGCATCAAGATCAATCGGCCGACTCTCGTGAGAGAGGTCATGGCCGCCCGCCTGTCCATGATCGGATTCGTTATGGCAATAACTCCAACTACCAGAGTGGCTCTCGAAGGCCTCCGTCGAGTGACTTGAGGGAGGTACTTGATCGGCGTCATCGCGAGCGCAACAATCCCTATTACGAAGACCAAAGGAATTCACCCGATAACTATGACGATGGAGTACCCGCGTTCACTCGGGACCTACGTCGAGTGGATTGGACGAAGGTGTGAAAGAATCAACCCTGCGGGAAATAGTGAAGGACGAAGTTCTTCTTGCTAAGGAAATCATCAGCTGGCGCCCAACATAAGGCGAAGAGTTCCCAACTCCAAACACCGGTGAGATCGTAGTTTTCACCCACTTTTTCTATTGCGGATTTGGTCTGCCCACTTCCGAATTCTTTCGTGGTATCCTCGATTACTACGGTCTCCAAATTTATCATCTGAACCCAAACTCCATTCTGCACATCGCCATCTTCATCCATGTGTGCAAAGCTTTCTTGGGTATCTATCCTCGCTTCAACCTCTTCCGCCGCATGTTCTCTCTTAAGGCACACCCAACCAAAGATAACCCTTGCGTTGTTGGCGGTGCCGGATTTTAACTCCGCGGTACTCTCTGCAAAGATTACTTTCCTCTTCCCTTGGAATCTTCTAACAAGGGCTGACATGTGAACTGGTTCTATATCTCAAACCCAGCCCCCAGTTTGCCCGACTTCATTGGTCTCCCACCAATCCAACGAGCCAACTGGAATACTCTGCAAGAAGATCAAGATTGGATAGAAGCTAATAACCTCCTGGCCAAAATCCTTGAAATAAAGAATAAAGGCCTCCAAGGAGAACAGATCACCCGACACTTCATCAAGTGCCGACTGGCTCCTATCAAAGAAAGGTCTAAGCCAGCATTTGAATATGAAGGCCAAAGTGATCCCAATCGGGAAAACCGTGAAGCCAACATAAGCTCTCCCATGCCATCACGAGATCTATCCCAAAGATTAGAAAATCCAACAGGTATCCCTCACATGATCGAATTTATCTTCTTGTTAAAAAACTAGCTTGATTTCATCTTAGTCATCTTTTATCTTCTTTTGCAGAAAACCTCAAGGTATAGACCCCACCGGGCAAACATAAAAAATAAATCTATCCACAACGCCAGAGAAACCAAGGTCTGCAGAACAAGGGTCCCAGAACCCTCTCCCGAGTGAGGACATCCTCGAGGAAGAGCCCCCAACTGCCAGTCAAGATACCCCGACTGGAAATCAACCGGACGAGGAAAAACGAGGCCCGTGCAATCAAGAAACTCCGGTTGAAGATCCAACACTAAGGACAGGTAACCTTCAATCAAGAAACTCTTGTCTCGAACATATCTTCTGACTTCCATCTTCATTTATCATCCTTAGAGCAAACAACCGAAGATGAGGAGATTACCCGACTGAAGTCCACAGAAGACTGAGTACCTCCAATCAAAATTGAGTGGCGAGATGCCGAAGGCAAAAGACAGGGCATCATATTGAACAAGCAAAAAGAAGCCGAAGAACGCGATATGCTTGTTGCCAACCTCAATGAAGCAACTTGACTGATGAACGTATGAACAAATTTCTCATATCTCAATTGCATAATCTTTTGTAATTGACTAACTCAATCCCCATAATGTAGAGAATATATCGTCGCTCGCTGGCTAAATCAGACACTCTAGAGAAGCTTGTACCTCATGTCAATTCTTTCGAAAACCTTTCAGCAGGATCTCAAAGAAGCTAAGGAAGAAACTTCAGCTAGAGAAGTCGTCCTTAGGGAAGAAATCAACAAGCTTCGAGATATGAACCTGGAACTTCGTGGTTCAATCGGAGGTAATAAAAACCAACTCATCTTGTTCTTGTATAATCTGTTCGGCTCTATTAACTCCAAATCTGCATGCTGCAGCCAATATATCTAAGATTGATTCCCTCAAGGCTCAATTAAAGAAAGCAGAGATTGATAACGCCAAGCTTGAGTCTGACAAAAATAAAGCCTTAGAAGAAATTGAAGGTAACCCCTGAAACTCATACTCCTTGATCTATCTGATCTTGATTATTCTTGTAATCTAAATCATATCAAAGTTGTAGCTAATAAGATTAAATCCCATGCTCAATTTGAAGTCTTTGCCGAAAAAGTCCGAAGAGCCGAAAGAGTCAGGGACGATATTGCCAATGCAGCTACGCCAATATTGTCAGCACTCTATGAGAACGGACTCAGAACAAGTGCTATGGAAGCTGTTGAAATCTTTGATAAACTTATAACAGCTCCCAAGAAATACATAGAAAATATTAATGATGCTGCTGTCATGAGTGCAAGTCAAACTCTGGCAATGACGAAATCCCTCTATCCCCGAGTGGACATAAACTCTATAGGAGATGGCTTCGTAGACGGCACTTCTGACGAACAAGCCTTGGAGCTGATCAACGAAGCACAGGAGTCGGCGAAGAAAATTGCTGCTGATGTAATTGAAAACTTCCAGGGATGACTTCTTCGATGTAAATCACTATTGTAATCCAACTTGTAAATTCTCAGTTTATTTATGTTTATGCCCTAATTTGAGTCTTCGTATTTAATTTCTTAAAAGTTTCTGTCCGACTGTCACCAAGCCTAGACTTGATTAAGCCATCGAAAAATTTTCAGTCCTTATTTACTTGACTCAAACGAGAACACTAAACAATGATAAACCAAGTATGAACAAGTTATTATTGATAAAAACATCATGCTTTATTGATACGTATAGCCCCTGACTGACAACTCAAGAAGGTAACTCACTTGAAGTCGGTAGTCGAGGAGAACATGATATCATAAATCTAGGTATAATATCGACGAAGGTGCTCAATATTCCAAGAATTCTCCACCATGGTCCCATCTTCACGCTTCAAACGATATGCTCCTGGCCGAGTGACCTCAACGATTATATAAGGTCCTTCCCATAATGGAGATAACTTATGTCTATCCTTTGTAGTCTGAATCTTCCGTAAAACCATATCGCCAACAATGAAAGCTCGTGACCGAACGTTTCGATTATGATAATGTCGATGTCCTTGAAGATACCTTGCCGACTGAACTAATGCAGCCTCACGAGCCTCTTCCAGTCGGGTCAGATCGTCAACTCGATCTAGATCACGTCGTTCATCATTGAAACTACGAACTCGAAGAGATTCGAACTCCATCTCACTCGGCAACATTGCTTCAGCCCCATAGACTAAAAAGAAAGGCGATTGGCCAGTAGCATGACTGGGCATAGTCCGCAATGACCATAATACCGAAGGCAACTCTTGGACCCATCTTCCAGCATAAGGGCTTAGCCTATTAAACACTCGGGCCTTTTTACCTTGAAGAACCATACCATTGGCACGTTCGACCTGTCCATTGCTTCTAGGGTGTGCTACCGACGCATAGCAAATCTTGATTCCAAAATCTTCACAAAATTCTTTGAAGACGCCGCCAGTGAACCGAGTCCCATTATCGGTTATAATCCTGTTAGGAACACCAAACCGATGCACAATATTTAAAATAAAATCTCGCACCTTATCCGCAGTTATTGTAGCAACTGGCCTAGCCTCAATCCACTTGGAGAACTTGTCAATTGCGACGAATAAATGTGTAAATCCTCCTGGAGCCTTTTTGAAAGGACCAACCATGTCCAAGCCCCATACCGCAAAAGGCCATGATAATAGAATTGTTTGTAACTCTTGGGCTGGAACACGGCTTTGCCGAGCAAAGAACTGACATCCTTCACATGTGCGGACCACCTTGTTGGCGTCGGAGACCGCCGTGAGCTAGAAAAAACCTTGCCTATAGGCCTTGCCCATAATAGTACGTGTTGCAGCATGACTACCGCAAATTCCTGAGTGAATATCCTGTAACAATTGTCGTCCCTCCTCAGGCGTGACGCACCTTAACAAAACTCCAGACGGGCTTCTTTTGTACAACTCCGAATCAACCATGACATAACTCTGATTGCGACGTCGGATTCGCTCTGCATCATCCCGATCTTCGGGCAGCTCCAGTCGAGTTAGAAAATTGATGAACGGTGTCCTCCAGTCAGCGTCGAGCATGGCGACCTGGTCTGTAACTTCTTCATTAGCAACAGTCGGTTCATAAAGGTGTTCTACAAAAACATCAGTCGAGGCTGCTTCTCGCTTGGACCCAAACTGTGCCAATTCATCTGCCGCCTCATTGTTGTGCCTTAAAACATGAGATAACTCCAGGCCGTCAAACTTGTCCTCCAGCTTGCGAACTTCTTGTCGATAGGCTGCCATATTATCGTCTAAGCAGGACCAATCCTTCATTACTTGATTTACCACCAACTGGGAATCTCCTCATACAACCATCCGTCGTATGCCGAGTGACACAGCAAGTCGTAGGTCGTGAAGTAAAGCTTCGTACTCAGCGACATTGTGTGAAGCAGAAAAGTGTATATGAAGAACATACCGTAGCCTCTCCCTAGTCGAGGAAATCAAGACAACTCCTGCTCCCAAGCCGGTGACTCGTTTAGACCCGTCAAAATGCATGGTCCAATATTGCAGCTCCTCCCTAGGTACATCTTCTTGACGCTCGGTCCACTCGGCCACAAAGTCAGCCAAGATTTAAGATTTTATAGCCGTTCTAGCTTTGAAGGTAATATCCAGTGGCATCAATTCCATGGCCCACTTCGCGATGCGCCCAACAACCTCCTGGTTATGGATGACATCGCCGAGTGGAAAAGACATGACCAACTGAGTGACTCTGAAAATAATGGGCCAACTTCCTGACGGTAATTAAGACTCCATATAGCAATTTTTGTACCTAGGGGTAACGTGTTTTGGATCTGGCTAGCACCTCACTGACGAAGTAGATCAGCCTTTGAACTTTTTGAGCTCGTCCTTCCTCCTCGCATTCGATGACCAAGACCGTGCTGACCACCTGGTAGGTTGCGGAAACGTAGAGCAACAAAGGTTCTTGAGGGTGAGGTGACGCCAACACGGGTGGCGTTGTGAGGAATTCCTTGAAGTCTTCAAAAGCTTTCTGGGCCTCCGGGGTCCATTGAAATTTGTCAGTCTTCTTGAGCAACTTGAAAAAGGGCATGCCTCGTTCACCAAGTCTAGAAACAAAACGGCTCAGTGCCGCCATACAACCGGTAAGCTTCTGGACATCCTTTTGGGTACTCTGGGGCTTCATATTTCGGATAGCGTTGGTCTTCTCTGGATTGGCTTCAACACCGCGATGAGACACCATAAAGCCGAGTAACTTGCCTGATGGCACGCCAAAAGTGCACTTCTCCAGGTTCAACTTCATTCTAAAGGCCCAAATATTTGCAAATGTCTCTTCTAAGTCAGCGATCAGATCCTGTTTTTGCTTGGTCTTGATGATGACATCGTCGACGTAAGCTTCCACGTTCCTCCCGAGTTGATTCTGAAGGCATCTCTGGATCATACGCTAATAAGTAGCTCCGGCATTCTTGAGGCCGAAAGGCATCGTGATGTAACAATAAGCTCCGAACGGGGTAATGAATGATGTCTTCAGGCAGTCGGACTCCTTCAAACTGATTTGATGATATGCCGAGTAATAGTGCAAGAAGCTCAGAAGCTCGCAGTCGGCTGTTGAATCGACGACTTGATCAATACGGGACAAACCAAAGGGATCCTTGGGACAAGACTTGTTGAGATCGGGTTCCACGTTTAGACCCGCCTCACAACCAAATGGGTTCCACGTTTCCACGGCGGCCTGGGAGATCTGCTTAGCTTCAGTGCAGGTCCAAAGGCTTGCCTAGGTGCGTGTAGGGCGTGCCAGTTGATTTGATCTGCAATCAACAAGATAAACAAGCAAACCATGTTAGTAAACAATGACCGATCGGCCGATAGGCCGATGTCGCATTGTCATGACCTAGCCGATAGGGCAAAGCTATATCGACTTACTTGTAACTGTAATAAAATAAGATCAAAATATAGATGTAATCTCATCGGCCTTCATCAACATGTTAATGCCAATTAGCAGCATCGGCCGATGAAGGATAAAAGAGATAAGTGCACTAGCTAATACTCTAATGCAAACTTGTATGAACCAATCGGCTTATATAAATATATCGATCACAGGCAAACCCTAAAGAGTAACCTATGATAAACACATTCATATTTATCAATCTACTCATACAAGTGGCAAATACATATAAAAACATTATGGTGATTACATGTATTAGATAAGACCGGCTAAAACCCCGGCGCTATCCTTAATTACGATCAAAAACATGCTTTGGGTTAGATCTCAAAACAGGACTAAGGTCGATGGCAACTCGAAGTGTGAATTGAGATTTAACACAAAGAAAATCAAGTCGTTGATCGCTTTTGGGGATGGTAGATGCATTGAAAGATTTAACTAAGCATAATAATTAAACTACCGTCGGCAATAAAACCTAAAACGAGTAGATCGCTGGCGAAGCATAATTAATACACTTACGAAAATCATCCAAAGCATGATAAACGACAATCACGTCATCGAGGCTTAATGTGCCTAGAGCGACACGTTAGCCCCGACGACGTAGATCGTCGGGCATGAGTTCTTACCTCTGCTCTAGGGAAGCAAGAACTCGTTGAAATTAACCTCTTGCGAGGGTTGGCGATGCGCCGAAAATAAGTTGAACAGGATTGTGTATTGTATTGTGAGAGAGTCTCTATGTACAAACTACCGGGATATTTATACCCGAGATTACAACATTGTCCAGATAGGACACGATCTTATGTACAACTTAACAAACAAGTCTTTGCGGCAGACTCTTGCCATAGATTAGATCTAAACCTACTTGATTTACAAGATACAATTGCCTAAAACCGAGCCTTATCTCTATTTGGCAACCTCCTTGAAGCTTATCATGAGCCCTAACCAAGCCCATGCTAACTCTATCAACACTCTATCTCTGTCGGCCAACAACCACGTTGAATTCATATCGGCCGATACACCTTTTCTGCTAACACAGCTTCCAGTCCGATATGCTTGCCGAGTCCGATAGAAGACTTGGTCCGACTCCAATCTTAACCCTTCTTCTCTGCATCGGTTTTCTCTTTCCTCTCCGAGTAGATTACGAAAATCTGCCGTTAACACATGCCCCCCAATTTCGCTTCATTATATAATATGGCGGAATTAGCTCCGAGGAATCCATCGACTTCTTCGCTAGGGTTTACCTGAAAACCGCGCAGATCCAAATTCACAACCTCCCGCCGCCGACTTACTTGCGCCGTTCTTCATCGACCACCTGCGCCTCTCAACTCCGGCGACTCCTCGGCGTCCTCAAAGCATCAACCCCCTCACCAACGACCTCTCCGACCACATTAATGGCTTCCTTGCCGTTTTATACCTCCGAGATCCCCGTGGTGAGTCAACCCTTTCCAAGCTCACATTTTCATTTTTGCGCCGAGTTTTTCAAACTAGGGCTTCTACTCTTGCCCCCCACCCCGGGTCTTATCTTCCATTACTGTTTATGCGCCACAGGTCTTCAAGAACCAGATCCTAATCCCCACCAATGACAAATCACACCGGTTCCTACTGGGCTCCATGGGCAATTCTGACCCTACTTGGCTAATCAATGTGGAGACGAACAGAATCCCATTCAAGCAGGTCAAACCCAATGTACCTTCATGGAAGCACACCTTCAGGTCTTGGCTGTCAAAGCTCACTGGCTTTAGAACTTGGTACAAGAGAATTGCCGCGGCCAAGCAAGTCCACTGGGATGAGATAGGAATCGACCAATGCATCACTCTATCCTTGGCCGATACCAAGAAAAATGAGCCCCTTATGTCAGTAGCCACGTACTTCTGGTCCAGCACCCTGAACGCTTTTTTATTCAGGCAAGGTCTGATGACCCCGACACTGGTAGACATCAAGATGCTGATAGGATTGGACATACATTCTAAGATCAATCCCTTCAACCTCCTTATCAACAGTACCCACAAGCTGAAGACCAAGAAAATCGGAGGTTGGTCTGGATATGTAGCTGAACACATGGAAACAGGATCAGTCTCAGAAAGAGAACATGTGGCCTTTCTAACCTTATGGCTAGAAAGATTTGTCTTTTGTGGATCAACCTGCGGCCCTACTCTGAACTGCCAACACCTAGCCCAAGCCCTGGTTGAAAAGAGACAATTTCCTCTCGGCCGATATCTTCTTGGGGCTGTCTATCGGCTGCTCCATTCTGCCACTCAAGATCTAATGCTGAAAAGGACAGTGGCACATGGGGGTCCATGGTGGTTCGTCCAACTTTGGTTGACAATCTATACCAACACCATGGCTGATCGGCCTCCGCTATCAGAGTCTGCCTTCCCATCGGACTACACCGACAATGAAGATCCCTCATCCAGGAGGTGCATGTCCTTCGGAGAAGCAGCTTCAGTATACCCTAGAGCAGATCAATCGGCCGAAGAATTATCTGCTTGGTTCGTCCGATTTTACACCTGTCCTCCATCAGCCAAGATGGACACATTTGTGTACCCTTTGAACTCCGATTTTGAGCTCCCTGCCGATCTAACTCTGGGTGAACTAAATGATGATATGGTAGCAAGAGAACTCTTCATGATCGGCATCACCCCCTGCTTGCTCCCAGTAGGTGTTTTCCAAGGCAGAAGCACCAGCCTATCCTATGAGTTCTACAATCCTATGGTAGCTGCAAGGCAATGTGGGCTTGGTCAACTTCCTATCGGCCTGCACTTCCATCGGCTCCTAGAGAGCAGGGATACTGTCCCATCAGCCCTGGTCATGAGCAAGGTTCTAGAAACCAGAGTACCAAATCTGGGGGATTGTGACTGATTATGGCTGAGTCCCTTCATTCACCTCTCCTTCCAGTCATGTTGGCAAGAATGGACTTCCCATCTTTTCCATCAATCGGCCAGGTTCTACTTGACGGAACTCATTGATAACATCAGTCCTCAGGTTCCTGATGCCCCAACACCATCAGTCAGCAACAGCGGGTAGAAGATATCTTATGCTCTGGTATTGGCTCCATCAAGCAAGTCTGTCATGGAATCGACTATCGGCCTCACCGCTCCAAAGGTATCATCATTGCTCCAAGGGCCGATAGCCAAATAAACTCCCAAAAGGAAAGCGCCAGTAAAAGAAAAATTCAAAAAACTGGGAAAAAACCTAGGACTGATGACCAGGCCGATCTAGACGAGCTAGACCCCTCCGTGGAAGAATTCCTCGATGACCAGGTTATGGAGGAGGAGGTCGACGCAGCAGTTGCCGATCTGCCCGATGAAGAACCATCAGCCAAGACCGCTAAAGAACCATCGGCCAAGACAGCTATCGGCCATAACCACAATGGTTCCACCGGCCGATGACAGAGCCGATGCCGTTCAGCCAAGGAGAACCAGACATGCAGTCCGCAAGGTTCAAATGATCCCTTTCCCGAATTTGTATGATCTCCTTCTGCTGGCACGCTATAACTTGATCCTTCACAAGTTCTTGCATCGTCTCTATTGAAGGAAAAAACTCAATCGGTCCCGCTGCCTAGGACTAAGAAAGCCACCCTACAAAAACGCGAGCGAGCCAAGGCCCGATTGAGAACACCTTCTCCTTCTCCACCACCCTCTCCGATTGCCTCGGTAAGAATTAATCCTTTGCCTCAGCACTCTAACAATATAAATCTGATCACCATTTTCTGGATTTTCCTCAGCCGCGAGCTCCATCACCCTCACCACATCGGCCAACTCCCTCGCCCACCGGCTCAGGTCAACAAAAGATGGCCGACGCAAGCGCAACCGATGCACCATCACAGGTAACCAAATCACATTGAATCCCTCGCCGACTTCTGGCTAATTAGGTTAACCATGCCCTATCTTGATGTTTGCAGAACTTAACCGATATGTTCTCCTTTGACATCGGCCAATTTCTTGACGATGAGGACAAAGAGCTACCTAGCACAGCCAAGGCGTCGATTTCTGAAGAATTGAAGAATCGGCTGTCCGACATTGCTAATCGGCTGGAGGCATCATTGGAGTCGCTGGTGGATAACTGCAATCCCGTCAGGAGCAGGGTTCAAGAAATCCAAGACCAACTCCCTGAAGATCTGATGGAAGTTTTGACGCCAGCCATCTTCTTGGAACAATACAACTTCAAGCTTCATAGGGCCAAGGAAAGGATCGCGGAGAGGCGGGAACGTGAAGGCTTGGAATCGGCCTTGTCTACCAGCAAAGCTCAAGTCAATTCTGACAAAACCAGGTTGGATGAGCTGGCTGTTGATCGATTGTCTTAAAGAATAGACTCGAAGAACTCCGCCGTCTCGAAGGAGACATAATATTGAAGCTAGAAGCCACTCGCAAGGAGATCCAAGAAGTTAAAGACAGAATAGCTGCATCACCGAAGGCCATAGAAGACCAAATGGCGAAACTGAAGGCATCGGCCAAATACCTTGCAACCCTGAGCAAATCCTTGAAACCAATTCCAGGGTCAACGGCCGATGACGCCCAAGCAATAGAGGACATTGATCAAATCCGCCGTAAGGCCATTGCAGCTATCGAAAAATTTATAGGCTGATGTAATATATTTTTATGTCCTTCTTGTAAGAAAATAACCTCTTGTTTTTTGACCAATATAAATCTCATCGGCCAATCAGCCGAATTTGATCTGAACAATACTGAAAAAGTCCAAGTCTGAAAAAAAACTTTGAAGTCCATAAAATTTCGATCTAGTAAACTTGAGGAATCTTTAAAGATATCTTGCTTGTATATATATATATGCCCCCCAAATTTTGGAATATGAGGGCTCATGTTGTAAAGTTTGAACTAAGGGCGATAATGCATATCGGCCATCTAAAGACGATGTGCACCACATCGGCTATTATCATAAATCGGCTGGCAAGCCGATCATGAATCGATCCAGACGCTGGGATAGTATTTCTTTAATTATTTGCCATTAAGAGCTCTGTCATAAATCTTTCCATCTAATCCTTTGAGCAGATAAGCATTGCGAGGAACACATCGATGAATCTGAAAAGGACCTTCCCAATTAGGTGACCACTTGCCGAATTTATTATCTTTGGAACCAATCGGCAGTATCAATTTCCAAACAAGATCCCCTTCTTCAAATGACTTGGCAACAACCTTTTTGTTATAATGACGAGCAACTCTATCTTTATCTCGCTTGATTTTCTCCAAGGCCCGCAATCGGACGTGTGCCAAATCATCTAACTCATCAACCATAAGATTGTGGTACTCATCGGCTGTCAAATCGTCTTGCAAAGCAATCCTTCTTGAGCCGATGTTGGTCTCCCATGGCAGCACAGCTTCATGTCCATAAACCAACTGATACGGCGGCAGTTGAATTGCACCATGACAAGCCATCCGATACGCCCAAAGGGAATCGGCCAGCGTGGTATGCCACCGTCTTGGCTGTTCATTGATTTTTCTCTTGATCAACTTGATTAAAGTCTTATTAGAAGCTTCTGCCTGCCCATTAGCTTGCGCATAATATGGAGAAGAATTTAACAGCTTGATACCCATGTGTTGGCGCAGAATTTGGACTCGTCCAGCAACCAAACGGGTTCCGCGTTACCACGGCGACCTGGGAGATCTGCTTAACTCCAGTGCAGGTCCAAATTGGCTTGCCTAGTCGTGCGCAGAGCGTGCCAGTTGATTTGATCTGCAATCAACAAGAAACAAGTAAACCATATCAGAAAACAATGGTCGATCGGCCGATAGGCCGATGTCACATTGTTATAGCCTAGCCGATAGGGCAAAGCTGTATCGGCTTACTCAAGATAATAAGCAAATTGAAGAGATCTAATCTCATCGGCCCATGCTAAAAGCGTATGACAGATTAATGGAATTAGCCGATGAGGGTTTCATGAGGATAACTACACTAGCTATTACTCTAGTGTAAACTTATACAAGTCAATCGGCTAACATAAATACACCAACCACAGAGAAGTCTTTAAAAACACTCTGTGACCGATATGTTTATATTCGTCGATCCACATATATAAGTGGCAAACACATGCAAAAACATAAATAATCACATGCATTAGATAAGACCGGCTGAAACCCCGGCGCTATCCTTAATTACAATCGAAAACAGGCTTCGTGTTAGATCTCGAAACAGGACTAAGGTCGATAACAACTCAAAGTGTGAATCGAGACTAAACACCAAGAAAATCAAGCTGTCGATTGCTTTTGGGGATGGTAAATGCCTTAGATAATCTAAACGAGCAAACTGATTCGACCGACGTCAACAATAAACCCTAAAGCGAGTTAACTGCCGGCGGGACAGAATCAGAAAACCACATCGAGATTAGCTAACACACGATAACGACGATCACATCATCAGGGCTTAACGTGCCTAAAGCGACACGCTAGCCTCGACGATGCAAATCGTCGGGTACGAGTTCTTACCTTGCTCTAGGGAAGCAAGAACTCGTCAGGAGTCAACCTCTTGCGAGGGTTGGCGATGCGCCGAAAATAGATTAGTTTGATTGTATGATTGATTGAGAGAGAGTTGCTATGTACAAACTATCAGGATATTTATACCCGAGGTTACAACAGAACCCTTGTAGGGTACAATCTTATCTACAACTAACAAACAAGTCCTTGCGGTAGACTTAAGCCACAGATTAGATCTAAACTACTTAATTTACAAGATACAATTGCCTAAAACCGAGCTTTATCTCTATTTGGCAACTCCCTTGAAGCTTATTCCGAGCCCAGACCAAGCCCACGTTGACACTGTCAACTCACAACCCGTATCGGCCCACGTTAACATCGAATCCGTATCGGCCGATACGCTCCTATGGCAACACCTCCCCAGTCCGATACGGTTACTAGGTCCGATACGAAGCCTGGTCCGACTCCAACTCAATCCTTTCTCTCTGCTTCGGTTTCCTCTTTTCTTTCCAAGTCGATTACCAAAATCCGTCGTTAACACCATGCTGTCGGCAAACTGAACAAACTCATCGGACACAAAAATTGATCCCTGATCTGTAGTCAATATTTGTGGTAATCCAAACCGATATATAATATGCTCTTTGACAAACTGAATTGCATCCTTGGAATCAACCTTCTTAAGAGGGATGGCCTCAACCCACTTGGTGAAGTAGTCTGTAGCCACTAGGATATACTTGTGTCCTTGACTTGATGGTGGATTGATTTGTCCGATCATGTCTATACCCCATCCGTGAAACAGCTACGGCTTTATGATTGGATGCATAGCCGATGCCGGTGCTCTTTGAATTGCTCCAAACTTTTGGCAGTCTTGGCATCCTTTGTAGTATTTGAAACAATCCTCAAGCATTGTTGGCCAAAAATATCCAGCGCGTTTCAAAAGCCATCTCATTTTATGGGCCGATTGATGGGTTCCACAAATCCCTTCATGTACCTCGCTCATAACAACTTTGGCCTCTTCTAGACCTAGGCATTTAAGCAAGACACCATCAATCGTCCGATAGTATAGGTCATCGTCTAACAAGACATAATGTAAGACCTTGTATTTCATCTTTCATGATGCCGACTGGGAAGGGTTTCTCAAATAATCAATGATAGCAAACCTCCAGTCACCGGCATCCACGGCAGCAATCTGAACTTCAACATCTTTTGCCATCGGCCTATATCCTGATGCCCCTTGAGCTAGATCATTGGCTTCAAAATTTTGCTTCCTGGGTATATGCCTCATTGTCACCATCTTGAAAGCCTGCAGCAACTCCTTGCATTCTTCATTATACACCCTGAGAACGTCGTTCCTGCATTCATACTCCCCAGAAAGTTAATTGATGACTAACTGTGAATCGCCAATAATCTCCACGGAATCGGCCTCGACCTCATATAATAATTGCAAGCCCTTGAGAACAACTTCGTATTCTGCTTGGTTATTGGTGTAATAAGGCTTGATAGTAAATTCAAACTCGAAGCTTGCCCCCCGAGGGGATATGATAACCAGGCCGATACCGCATCCATGTCTGCAAACGGATCCATCAAAATACAATGTCCATGGCACAATGTCCGCATATGCAATTGAATCATCTCTGTGTTGAACAATGAAATCGGCCAGGGCTTGTCCTTTAGTTGCTTTGGCCGATTCAAATCTGAGGTCAAACTCTGTTAAGGCAAAAATCCACTTCCCAATTCTCCCTTTTAAAACGGGGGACGATAGCATCTATTTCATCACATCGGCTTTGCTTACCACAATGCACTCATTGGAAAGTAAGTAATGCCTTAATTTAGTACATGAAAAATATAAGCATAGATATAATTTCTCAACTGGCGTGTACCTTGTTTCAGCATCCAACAACCTCCTACTGAGGTAGAAAATAGCTCTTTCTTTGCCATCAATGTCTTGAACTAAAACTGAGCCGATGGACTTCTCATCAGCCGATAAGTACAGCCTGAATGGAACCCCTTTCTACGGAGGGATTAGAACTGGAGGGGAACTTAAATATTCCTTAATATCGTCCAACGCTTTTTGTTGCTTATCACCCCATGCGAACTCTTGATCGTCCTTTATCTTTAACAATGGAGTGAACGGCTCTATCCTGCCTGACAGGTTTGAAATAAAACACCAGACAAAGTTGATCTTGCCGAGCAGAGATTGTAACTTGGTCTTGTTGGTTGGAGGCTTGATATTTTTTATAGCATCAATGTTCTTTTGTGTAATCTCGATTTCTCTTTCATGGACCAAGAAACCTAAAAACTGACCGGTCGATACGCCAAAGGCACATTTGTTAGGGTTCATCTTTAAACCATATTTCCTCGCTCTTTCTAGTACCTTGCGTAAATCGGTCAAGTGCATATCATACTCTTTAGACTTCACGACGACATCATCGATGTAAACCTCAATCAGCGAGCCAATAAGATCATGAAAAATATAATTCATAGCTCTCTGATAGGTAGCTCCAGCATTTTTCAAACCGAAAGTCATAACAACCCACTCGTATAGGCCGATTGCCCCCGGACATCTTAAGGCTATCTTGTGGATGTCTTCTTCGGCCATAAAAATCTAGTTGTAGCCTGCGTTCCTGTAGAATCAAATGTGTTTGATTATCATTTTATGTGATGAAACATTGGTGGCTTGCGACATTTTGTGTGTGTAATATTGGTATTTCATGTGATTTTGTGAAGAGATGTGCGGATTTGACCTGATGGTCAGACCGACTGTGAGCCCCCGGTTTTGTATACCGGAAACCCCATGTGTATTACAATACCATTCCCTGGATCAGTAGATGGTACACACATGGCACAGTTGTATATCTCAAGCTGACATCGTCATACAGGTCTTACAATATATTAATAATACAAGGGTAGCCCAAATGGAACCCGAATAGACCAAGCATGGTCGATAGCAACACAAAATACCAAAACAACTAAATGAAGCAGCGGAAGCGAAGCAGCGGCGGTCCATCTTATCCCACACGCATCGACTGGTGAACCTAGGTCCCTATTCCACCGTCCTCGGTAACTCCTTGCCAGCATAGCACATGTACAGGTCGACACCAACACCTTTCTAAAAGATGTAAATAAGCAAGAGTGAGTACCAACCGTACTCAGCAAGCCACCACTACAGAATGCATATAATGTTCATAGGGGTTCAAGGATGGCTTGGTTTATTTGCATAAAGCTAGTTTTCACAAATTATTTCACAAACCTATCCCACAACAGTTTTAACTGAAAACCACGTTAAGTTGAAGTTATCATTAACCTGCGAGGGTTCATCCACCTTCCCCAAGCCTCGCTTGGTCCGGTTTACCCTCGCATCCAATTTCCACAATTTTAACCACTATGACCTTTTTGCATATCAGGCAAGGTCACACCTTCCACACCCATCATATTTTAAGCAATATTACAAATTGACGAGGCTAGTCAAGAGTAATGCAAGTCCCGGCGCTCATTAACCGCGAGCACGGCTATTCGAATAGTTTAATTTACTCACACTGCAGTGGATGTACGCTTTTAATCCCACACTCCGTGACGCACCCAACACATGAGACTTGTCACGGCCCGGTTTTTCAGTTACCCTCGCATGGCGGCACCCGCTCCAAGGACTATGAATCCCCATTGCACCCCCGGCGCCACATTCCTACCTCGAGCCGGTTGTGAGGGGAGTCCTGGCGCTCCCGAGATTGAAGGTTACATCATACATATATAAAGCTTGACGTCATTAAACCACACACTTCCACATTTCCATACCGATATCCAGAACCTACCATGTCTGGGGTGCCACCCCACGAGAATAACCTAGTCCACCGGGTCTAACCCCACTCAAGAAGTGTGGTCGTACTCGGTTCGTTTCCTGCTTAGCTTCTTGACTCGGTCCTTAACTGACCAGGGTCGGCGGCTTACCGTTCCCAGAACCACCCATATTCTATCCGTGCCGCCCCAGTCGAAATCACTTTTGTTTAATTAAGTTTTTGGGTTTTCACAAAGGTTTTCATGCTGTGGGTGGCGCTTATGTCTCCACCCGATCTCTATCAATCACTCCCATCGAGTGATCAGTGTAACCACATCCACATATCCCACATATGGAGTGTATAACGTCTATGTAAGCAGGGCTAAGCAGTGAGTAAATAATCACGCGTAAAGTAATATACTCAGGTAACAAAGGTGTGTAAATACATAAGGATAAACAATATCAAAGGTAAGGCTTTAAGCAAATGTAGGTACGCGTTTTATAATTAGCATGCAATTTTATTTGCAATCAACACATTTATAAAAATAGGATCAACATGTTCGAGGAAGGGGGCGTAGTGACTTGCCTTGCTCAATTGGGGGTTCGTTCTCGATTAGCTCAGTTTCCTCCTCGCAGATGTACCCTGTCCGGTTGAATACTAACGTCACAAACTACTCGCTAACACAAAAAGGCCAAATATTCTAGAACAATAAAAAAAACAACCAAACTAGTGCCATTGCATAGATCTTGATTTTAGAAAGATTTTGACGAAAGTTTCGTTCAAATCCGACTTAAAACGAGGGAGATATGGAATTCGAAAGATTGAAAAAGTTTTAAAACAAAGAAAAGGGAAAGGTCTGACGGGTGGAACCGCCCTTAACTCCTCACGTACGGGTTTTGTTTTTAAAAGAGGGTGCGCATGGTGAGGTGAAGGGCTTGGGCGAGCTACAAGCATGCATGCATATGCATACACACGGCTAGCTAGCTGCGTGAATGTGAGCTGCTTGCGTGCATGCACACGTACAGCCAGCTAGCTGTGTGGCGCATGCATGGCCGGCAGCACAGCGGTGATCGCTGCGGAGGGCAACCGCGTAATGAACGGGTACGGTGTTGCGCCTCACAACGTTACCGTGCCGCGGCAACAACGGCGGTAAGGAAACAAAAGCAAGAGGAAGAACAGGAGAGGAGCTCACCTTGCGGCAGCCGGGTAGCGGCACACCGAGCGGTGGTCCTCACACGAAACTACGGTCGTCGATGTACAGCCTGGGGACAGTCGGCCCGCGGATCGTCCTCGCACACCACGTGTTCGATCGGTGGCAACAAACGAACACACAGCGTTAAGGAATAAATGTTAGCGGGTTAGTGCAGGTTAGGGGTTAGGGATTAGCGAGTTAGAGGTCAGCGGGTTAGTGAGTTAGAGGTCAGCGGGTTAGTGAGTTAGAAGTCAGCGGGTTAGTGAGTCAATGGGTCAAATGTTAGATGTTAGAGGTTAGCCGTTCAATAAGTTAGTCGTTCTCGGGGTTCAGATGACGGCGCGGCGCACGGCGACGTCGTTGCCGGAAGTAGTACCGGGGAGGAGCATTAGATTTTATCTTTTTATTACTTAACCCAACAGGAATGAATGGCTTGGGGAGGCAAGATGGACTTCAATAGAGGGGGTTGGGTGAGTAGAGGGATATATGTTAGACTTTGGTGAGGAGGATGGCTTGTTGGTGGACTTCGGCCCGAGGAACAAGAGGGATGTAACATGGACTTGTGGATAGGTTGTAAGGCTGTTTGGCCCAATGAGGTAGGGGGAGGCGTTGTAGACTTCTTGGCGGACTTTATGGGCTTCGGCCCGACAAAGAAGAGGGACGCGATTTAGACTTTTTGGAAGTCCGCGGTCAATGGGTGGCCCATGGAGAGAGATAATAACACGTGGGGCCCACTGGTGGGTCCCACCTCCTATTTCCTCTTTCTTTTCTTTTTTTTTCTTCCTTTTTCCCTTTCCTTCTTCTCTCTCCTTATCCTTTCCTTCTCTCTCCTTCTTCCTTTCTCTCTCTCTCTTTTCTCTTCTTCTGCTGCTGCTTCCTGGGAGGAGAGGAGGGTGCCTAGCGGGAGGGGGCCGACGGCTGGGGGAGGCGGCCGGCCGGGCGACGGCGCGGCACGGCCGGCGGAGCGGCGCCGGCGCGCAGGGTGGCGTCGGCCGTAGGCGGCGCGCGCGGCAGCAGGCGCGGCGCGGCGCGCGGCACGGCGCACGGGCGCGGGCGCGGCGGCGCGACGCACAGGCGGCGCGGCGGCTGCGGCCATGGCTGGCCTCGGCTGGGAGGGCGGCACGCGGCAGCGCGTGCGGCGGCTGGGGCACACGGGGCGGCGACGCGCGGCAGCGCCGCGGGGAAGGGGCGGCTGCGCGGCGCGACGTGGCGAGCCCGGCTGGCGTCGCGCCGGCCGGGGCGGCGGCGCTTCGGCACGGCCCGGGGCGGCACAGCCGGGAGGCAGCGCGCCGGGGCTCGTGGCCGGGCAGGAAGAGGCCGGGGGCGGTGGCGCGAGGCACGGCCGGGAGGTGGCGCGCCGAGCAGGAGCGGCAGCGCGCGGCCGGGGTAGGTTGGCGCCGGCTCGGGGAGGGCGCAGGCCGGGCGTGGAGGTGCGCGCGTCGCGGTAGAGGCGGCGCTGGCCGAGGTGGAGGGGCGGCGCGGCGCGGCTTGCGCGCGGGCCGGCCACGGCGTCGGCCGAGCAGCGACGCACCGGGGCTCGGCTCGGCCTGGGCGACGGCCGGGCTGAGCGTTCGGCCTGGTGGAGGCGGCGCGTGACGCGGAGCGGCAGTGCACGGCAAGAAGGCGGCCGATCGAACGACAACGGCGTTCGGCCCGTCGGTGTGATGGCGACAGTGAGCGAAATAGGGCGGCTTTTATAGCCGTCGCAGCCGGCGGACAGCGACAAGCTGGCTCGGCCGAGTGGGGCCGACGGTCCTGTTGGGCGGTCGTCGTCGACAGGGAGTCATAGCAGAGCGAGGATGGGGCTGTTGCAGGACGGCGTGGACGCGGCGTACGCGTTCGGTGTGGACTTTTCTCTCACTGTGTTGCCGGTGTTTTGGGGGAAGGCCTGACTGGAAGCTTGGTGCAGGGGGAGCCGTGGGGCTCGGTGCTTGCAGGCATTCCGTCGAACACCTGGCGTGCGAGCTGGCTGAGGAAGAGGGACAGGAAACAGACTTGTTTTGCTGGGCAGGCCTTGGGCCAGGGGAAGGGAAGAGTACTAGGCTGGCCTAGAGGAAGATGGGCTGGCCCAATAGGGAGAGGGAGGGAGAAAAGAGTTGGGCCGAACAGGAAAGAGTCCAAAGGAATAGGATGTTTTGTAATTTTATAGGAATTTGGATTATGGAATTTGAATGAGATTAAATTCCAAAATTGTAAAGGGACTGTATAAATGGACATTTAATTTTGAGTTTGAATTACAATTGGACTGTTAAGTGAGCTCTTGAATTTAATCTGGCATTTAGATGGGCAAGGATCAGACTTAGAGATTTCTCCGAATTTAATCGGATGGATGGACCGCGTTACCGAATCAACGTTCGATATACGAATTCATCGGTAGTCCTAGGATTCTGAGGAAGGGACTAAATTAGGGAATTTTGAATAAAATGATTTATGAGGAAAAAGAATTCGAACAGAGAAAATTTCGATTAAACAGAGTTGGGTTTAATATTCAATTGTGGTAGTCGAGGATGTCAAGGAGGGACGTGACATTTTGATAATTGACAATAGCTCTCGAGACTTTGATTAGAGAACCGCAATTACCAGAATAGATGGATGGTCGAGAAGACAAAGGAGGGATATTACCCCGAGAGGTGTTCAATTCAGGAAGAGGATCGATTTACGAAATTCGAACACTAAGGAATTCAATGCATGGCAAGAATTTAGGTTCTCAAGGATGGATTTAATCGAGATCTTTGGCACAGATTCTAGACACACACAAATAAACAATTAACAAGCAAACTAAAATTATGCTTAGGACTAGACTTTGTCTGAGGAGGTCATATCTTTGAAAATAGCCTATTAGGAATTTATATTTCGCAATTAAGGTTTCTAGTAAATACTTTACCAATAGACATTATTTTGCAAATAATTTACAAAAGCTTATCACTCTATATAAAGGTTCATACAAAATAATCAAAGCTATTTCTTTAGTGGAACGGTATTTGTTTTAATAAATTATCCCTTAATGGGTTTTATCCAAAATGGTGATACATATAGATATATAGCTTTATTTATAAAGTAAATATGCCCGAGGGTTTTTGTTTTTCGAAAATAATTGGCATATGCAAATCATAGTTCCTTGAATAAATAATTATTTGAAATAAAATACCGACATATCCTCAGACGTTCGTCTACTAGCCCACGTGTAAACGAAAAACGACAGATCGAATTGAGTTAGTTCAGGCATGAATGTATTTTGAAAAAGATTTTTGGTTATTCTGAATTTTTAATTCCGTATTCCAAAGTCGAAATATTCAGGATGTTACACCGACCAGGCACGGCCGGTCAGACCGTAGGTATGCACGCGGTCAGACCGGCCGGCCCGCGGTGTGACCGGGAGGTTACCTGTTCGCTTTCGGTTTCGGCTTATCTTTTCGGTTACGGATTGTTTCTTCGTGGATTTGACTTCTAGATGGTTTCTATGCGTATGGTTACTATTGTTATACTAATGTGAGTCAAGTTTGGACGAACTTGTGCTCGGAATATGGTTTCTTTATCGTATGTGTGTAGGTATTGCTTAAAGCCTCGGGATAGTGCTGCCGGTGATGGATCGGAGTCGACTTGGGAGAAGTGGACGTCCAGGGATCAAGAGATCACGTGGGATACTAAAAGGCTAGAGGATAATGCACGTGGAAGATAGAGAATTCATATGGTATGCGATAGGAATCGTGTACGTATGGAAAGAGGAGTTGAATTTGGAAGGGAGTCCGAATTCGGGAAGATGGATGGAGATAAGGAAAGAGATGAGTTTGAATCTTGCAAGAGAAGGTTTCCCACGTGGTTGGGAGTCCTAATTCATGAGAGATTCGTGGGTTTTGTATAGCCTACTTCGTGTATAAATAGAGAGGGAGGGTGTGCGTCCTAGGAGAATTGATTGTGTGGTTCATAAGTTGAGAGAATAGCTAGGGTTTCGAGTAAGGTCGAGATTTTGATGAGGAGTGCTGTTGTTGCACTTTGTAAACACTTTTAGATGCAATAAAGTTGAGAGTTACAATTTATATCTTCGAGTTTGTCATCTACCGGTGTTTTTTGGATCCCGACGGTCTGACCGAAGGAGTTCGTGCGGTCTGACTGGCGGGAGTGTGGCGGTGGTCTAACCGGAGGCAAGGCGGCGGTCTGACCGGCCAGGAGGGGCGGTCTGACCGGCGGCTACACAGCGGTGTGACCGGCAGTACTTTGACAGCGGTAGTACGATCTTGTTCTTGAGATTGATTTTGTTTTTCCAGATTGGTTTCGTTGGATTTTAGAGGTAATTTGTGATTTGGTTAATGTTTTGGTTTTTGGTCTTCCCTAGCATTCACCCCCCCTCTGGTAGGTTGGATTACTCTGTTTCGATCCTACAAGTGGTATTAGAGCCTCGTTCTTGATTAGATCTTTGTTGTTTTTCTGATCTATTTGATATCCCTGAAAAGTTTTCAAACAAACCTCATATTTTCAATGGAACCGACTTTGATTATTGGAAGAAAAAGATGGAATCTTATATAACATCTCAAGGATATGACACTTGGCTAAAAGTTGCACAACCTTATGAAATTCCTGCTCGTATTGATACTCCTGCTCTCAAGTTAGATTTTGAAAATAATTGCAAAGCTTGCAATATTATTCTTAATGCAATTTCTCGCTTCGACTTTGATCGTGTTTCGCATCTTGCTTCTGCTAATGAGATTTGGAAGGCTTTGAATGATTTTCACACTGGATCTTCAAACATAAAAGAGTTGCGAAGAGATGTTTTCAAAAAGGGGTATATCAAATTTGAGATGACACATGGAGAGTCTTTGGATGATTATCTGGGTCGTTTTAACAAAATTTTGAGTAATCTTAGATCTGTTGATACATCTTATGATGTTAATTATTCTCAGTCTGAGATTGCTTGTCACTTTATGAACGGTCTTGATATGAAGGTTTGGGATGTTAAGGTTACTTCGATTCAGGAATCTGTTGATATGAACACTTTAACTTTGGATGTTCTTTATACTAAATTGAAAACTTATGAGATGAACATTCTTTCTAAGAGGATTGATTCGAAATTTTCTGCTTTGGTGTCTTCTTCTGCATCTTCTTCTGATTCTACTTCACAGTCGATGTTTACTTCTTTCTCTGCCATGTCCGATGATCAACTGGAGGAAATCAGTGAGGAGGACTTGGTATCGCTTGCTAATAGAATCTCTCGAGTTGTGAATAATGCTAGGTTCAGGAGAAGAGGAGGACCAATCCGGTGTTTTGGGTGTGGACAACTAGGACACATCCGTTCTCAGTGTCCCAAGGCTGGAAAGGGTACACAGGAGGAACCAAAGGCTCAAGATGGATCCAAGGACGCCAAGCAGAACAAGAAACAGGCAAAGAACATGAAGATGAGGAAGTACTACCAGAAGGCCTTGGATGAAGCTTTTGCAGCTGTGCAAGGATCCAGCGACATCGAGTATTCAGATGATGATGAGGACGACAAAGGAAAAAGCATCGTTGGAGTTTGTCTCATGGCAAGGAATATTGCAGACTCTGATGAAGAGAATGAGGTAATAAATGCTCCTAGTGTTGAATACCTTCAAGAAGTAATTGCTAGACTTGGTTACAAGATTTCTAAATTTGAAAAGAAGATTAATCAACATGAAGTAGTTATTGACTCTCTAAATGCTGAAAACAGACGATTAAAATCTCTTGTTTCTGATGATGATGAATGCAAGTCTTGTGAGGTTTTATTTGCTAAAGTTAATGCTGTTAGAGAAGTCAATTGGTCTAATTGCAAAAAACTTGATGTTGAAATTAAGAAATCTAAAAAACTTGAATCTTGTCTTGCTCTTAGCTTTGCCATGAATACTAGATTGATTGATGAGTTGTTTTTGACTAAAAGAGCTTTGGATAAATGTCAAGTTGCTTTGTTTGCTAGCTCTATATTTAATGTGATTAGCTCTAAAAGGTTAAAACAATCTAGTGCAAAACCTTGCTCAACATGTCTTGCTAGTGATTTGAAACTAAAAAATGCTTTAGCTCGGGTTAAGCATATGGAAGAAATAGTTAAGCAAGATGAAGTGTTTTCTTGTCAAACATGTAGAAAAAACAAAGGTCTTTTGGATGCTTGTAAAAATTGTGCTACTTTGACTCAAGAGGTTTCTTACTTAAAAAGTTCCTTGCAACGTTTTTCCGATGGTAAAAAGAACCTCAACATGATTTTGGATCAATCAAAGGTTAGCACAAACAATCGTGGTTTAGGTTTTGACCCTTATAGTCACTTTTCTAGACATCCTCCTGTTGTTTTGAGCATAACTGAGAAAAGTGAAATTTTGACTAAACCTGATTCCAAACCTCCTGTTTTTAAGTCTGCTGGCATTATGACTTCTTTGAGTGCTTCTTGTTCTACAAAACCTGTTGTTAGTACTAAAAATACTGTTAATGCTAAGCCTGTTGTCTCAACTTGTGCATCAACTCATCGTGAAAAGTATATCTGTTCTTTTTGTGGTAAATATGGACATATTGCTGGGTTCTGTTTTAGACTCGCTAGGAAACAGAAAAAGGAACGAGAGATAGCTTTTGCAAAACAAAGGTGGCAAAAATCAGTTTTTTTCTCGAGGCAGGCGGTCAGACCACAGATGGACCGGCGGTCAGACCGGAGCTGTACCACCGGTCAGACCGGTGGGAAGCTGTCGGTCAGACCGCAGGTACAGAGGCGGTCAGACCGGCTTCGGGCAAACTTTTCTAATAGGAAACATGTTGAATTTTCTACTGGTTATGTTCCTGTTGGTTCTGGTCGTGTGTCTCAGTACTGGATTCCTAAATTTTTATTATCTAACCCCAGTACTGAGGCTTCAGCATCTGCTTGTGTGTAGACACTTTTGGCGAGGAGGGAGAATGTGTGGATCGTTGATTCCGGTTGTTCGCGACACATGACCGGTGATAAAAGTTGGTTCTCCTCCCTCACGAAGGCATCAAGGAAGGATTCAATCATCTTCGGCGATGCTTCTACTAGCACGATCACTGCAACTGGATCTATCAAGGTAAGTGATAAGTTTACATTGAATGATGTCGCTTTGGTTGAAAATTTGAAGTACAACTTGCTCTCCGTTTCTCAAATTGTGGATGAAGACTTTGATGTTTTATTTAAGAAAAGTGGAAGTAAAGTTTTTGATTCATCTGGTGATGTTGTGCTTAATGTTTCTCGTTATGGAAGAGTTTTTAAAGCTGATTTTGAAAATAGCGTTTCATCAGAAGTTACATGTCTTGTTGCAAAATTTTCAAAAGATGTGATGTTTTGGCATCGTAGACTTGGACATGTTGGCTTTGATCATCTCACTAGGATTAGTGGTTCTGAACTTGTTCGTGGTTTGCCTAAGCTTAAGAAAGATCATGATTTGGTTTGTTCTCCATGTCGTCATGCTAAGATGATTGCTTCTTCACATACTCCTATATTTTCTATGATGACGGATGCACCAGGACAGCTCTTACATATGGACACTGTTGGTCCAGCTAGAGTGCAATCCGTTGAAGGAAAGTGGTATGTTTTGGTTATTGTTGACGATTTTTCTCGATATTCTTGGGTTTATTTTATGGCAACTAAAGATGAAGCTTTTGAACACTTTAAAAGTTTATATCTTCGTTTGGCTCTTGAATTTTCAAACTCCTTGAGAACTATTCGAAGTGATAATGGTGGTGAGTTTAAAAACGCTACTTTTGAAAGGGTTTGTGATGAAAAAGGTCTTGAACATCAATTTTCATCTCCTCGTGTTCCTCAGCAAAACGGTGTTGTTGAAAAGAGAAATCGTTCTTTGGTTGAGATGGCTAGGACACTGCTTGATGAATATTCTACTCCTAGAAAATATTGGGCTGAAGCTGTTAACACTGCTTGTTATATTTCCAATCGTATTTTCTTAAGATCTAAACTTGGAAAAACTTCTTATGAGCTTCGCTTTGGACACACACCGAAGATTTCTCACTTGCGTGTTTTTGGGTGTAAATGTTTTGTGCTCAAATCTGGAAATTTGGACAAATTTGAATCTCGCTCTCTTGATGGTCTTATGTTGGGATATTCTGTGCATTCACGAGGTTACCGTGTACTTGTTTTAAAGACTAATAAAATTGTTGAGACTTGTGAAGTCACTTTTGATGAGGCTAGTCCAGGTACTAGACCCGAAATTTTAGGTACTCTATCACATGTTCAGGGGGAGGATATTTTTGTGGAGGAAAGCGATGACGAGGACGACGAGGCGTCGGCCGGTCAGACCGGGTCTGCGGCCGGTCAGACCGGCGGTATGCCGTCGGTCAGACCGGAGGCAGAGGAGCGGTCAGACCGGCGGGATGGCGATTCTTCGGGAGCTTTGGGTACAGATGCTAATAGACCTCCAGAAGCTTCAACTTCGTCAAAACCAACTACAGAAAATGAACAATCGTCAGATTTGAGTGCTCCACTTCGTATTCAACAACTACATCCTCCGGAATAAATAATAGGTAATTTGGGTGAACGTACTACAAGATCAAAGGTAACGAATCGTGATTTTCATGCAAATTCTGCTTTTACGGCTAATTTTGAACCCAAAGATGTTACTCATGCTCTAACTGATGAATCGTGGATTAACGCCATGCATGAAGAACTTGAGAATTTTGAAAGAAATAAAGTCTGGTTTTTAGTTGAACCTCCTGTTGATCAAAATATTATTGGAACTAAGTGGGTTTTCAAAAATAAACAAAATGAGGATGGTTTAATTGTTAGGAACAAAGCTAGACTTGTTGCACAAGGTTTTACTCAAATGGAAGGGTTGGATTATGATGAAACTTTTGCTCCTGTTGCTAGGATTGAGGCAATTAGACTTTTGTTGGCTTTTGCTGCCTCAAAAGGTTTTAAATTGTTTCAAATGGATGTTAAAAGTGCTTTTCTTAATGGCTATATTCAGGAGGAAGTTTATGTTAAACAACCACCAGATTTTGAAAGTCCTGTTTTTCCCAACCATGTTTTTCGTTTGTCAAAAGCTTTGTATGGTTTGAAACAAGCACCTAGAGCATGGTATGATAGGCTTAAAAACTTTTTACTTGCAAAAGGTTTTACAATGAGAAAAATTGATAAAACTCTGTTTGTTCTCAAGCATGGTGATGATCAACTTTTTGTTCAGATTTATGTGGATGATATTATCTTTGGTTGTTCCTCTCACGCTTTGGTTGTGGAGTTTGCTGACACTATGCGCAGGGAATTTGAGATGAGCATGATGGGAGAATTGACTTACTTTTTGGGATTGCAAATTAAGCAAACACCTCAAGGTATGTTTGTTCATCAAACAAAGTACACCAAGGATCTTCTACGACGCTTCAAGATGGACGATTGCAAGCCTTTGACTACGCCGATAGGAACTTCTACTGTTTTGGATCCTGATGAAGATGGTGAAGCTGTAAATCAAAAGGAATACAGGAGTATGATTGGATCATTGCTCTACCTCACCGCTTCGAGACCGGACATACAATTTGCTGTGTGTTTATGTGCTCAATTTCAAGCTTCTCCAAGGGCTTCGCATCGAAAAGCTGTGAAACGCATCATGAGGTATTTAAGACACACTCTTGAATTTGTATTCTACCTCTTCATCTATATGCTTGAGTGGTTATTCAGATGCGGATTTTGGAGGTTGTAGAATTGATAGAAAGAGTACTAGTGGTACATGTCATTTTCTTGGTACTTCTTTGATTACATGGTCTTCTCGAAAACAATCAAATGTTGCTCAATCAACGGCTGAGTCTGAGTATGTTGCTGCTGCTAGTTGTTGTTTCCAGATTCTTTGGCTTATTTCAACTTTGAGAGATTATAATATTGCTTTTGATAAAGTTCCTCTCTTTTGTGATAATACTAGTGCTATAAATATTGCTAAGAATCCTGTTCAACACTCACGCACTAAGCACATTGATATTCGTTTTCACTTTTTGAGGGATCATGTTGAGAAGGGAAATGTGGAATTGAAATTTGTGGATACAAAGTTGCAACTTGCAGATATTTTCACTAAACCATTGGATTCTTCTCGCTTTGCTTTTCTAAGGGGAGAATTGGGAGTTATTCATCCTTTTGGCATCATTTGAGGGGGAGAGTTGTTGGCTCTTTGTTGTATGCATATTTTCTTTCTTCTTTTATTTTGCATTCATATTTTAATTCATGCATGGTGTTAAAAAATATATATATATATAAAATGAGAAAAAGAAAAAGAAAAAGATGGATGAGCTTTGTTTTATATCTTAAGTATATTCTAATGCTTGTTAGCAATGCTTGTTAGATAATTTGATTACTATATTAGCTTGTGAGCATTTTAGTAATTATATGAGCTTTGAATATTGTTTTTAAGTGATATGATACATGACACATAATTCTTTTACTTGAATTAATGAAATATGCAATATTAAAGCAAGTGCTTAGGTTGACTGATTAATGCTTGTATATATATCTTATGGCTTCTTATTCCTCACGATAATCCTTTTGTTCCAATCACTGCAAGAGTACATACATGCTTTTTATAAAAAACGAAAAAAATAATACTGAATCCTTGGAAACAGTCTTGACGACAAGGACGTATTCGCAGTGAAATAAAAAAAGGGTGCCGAATCCTTGGAAACAGTCTTGACGACAAGGATGTACCCGCAATAGTTAAAAAGTTCAAAAATAAAAAGCATACGGTTCTCTTGGTTATTTTTGGAGAAGGAAATTAATTTGAGAAAGAGTATCAGCGCTATAGGTCTATATATTTGGGTTTTTCTTTCGATCTTTGAACTTGTGACTATGTTGCATTTTAAATCGTTGAAATCATGAATCATTAATGTTGACTTGATCTTAATTATAATCTTTAAGGTTCATGTTTTTACTCTAGTGCATGTTTGTTAATTAGCTAGTCACTTTTTCTACCTTGTTTTTGTTATATATGTACTTGAATTACTTTTGGTATAATGCAACGCTCTTCCATGCTCACGATACATTGATGAACTCATTGTCAAAAGGGGGAGAACTAGGTAACAAGGTAACAACATTGTGCATCATTATCATATTCAAAGGATTTTCTTTCTTTTCAAAAGTGAGAGATTTTTCTTTGAAAATCTTCTGGCATTTGTAATGTTTTTTGGGTTGCTTCAGAAAACAACATAAACCAATTGATTTTGTTGGGTTTGCCAATGGTTTCATCAAGGGGGAGATTATAGAATCAAATGTGTTTGATTATCATTTTATGTGATGAAACATTGGTGACTTGCGACATTTTGTGTGTGTAATATTGGTATTTCATGTGATTTTGTGAAGAGATGTGCAGATTTGACCTGATGGTCAGACCGACCAGGCACGGCCGGTCAGACCGCAGGTATGCACGCGGTCAGACCGGCCGGCCCGCGGTCTGACCGGGAGGTTACCTGTTCGCTTTCGGTTTCGGCTTATCTTTTCGGTTACGGATTGTTTCTTCGTGGATTTGACTTCTGGATAGTTTCTATGCGTATGGTTACTGTTGTTATACTAATGTGAGTCAAGTTTGGACGAACTTGTGCTCGGAATATGGTTTCTTTATCGTATGTGTGTAGGTATTGCTTAAAGCCTCGGGATAGTGTTGCCGGTGATGGATCGGAGTCGACTTGGGAGAAGTGGACGTCCAGGGATCAAGAGATCACGTGGAATACTAAAAGGCTAGAGGATAATGCACATGGAAGATAGAGAATTCATATGGTATGCGATAGGAAACGTGTACGTATGGAAAGAGGAGTTGAATTTGGAAGGGAGTCCGAATTCGGGAAGATGGATGGAGATAAGGAAAGAGATGAGTTTGAAGCTTGCAAGAGAAGGTTTCCCACGTGGTTGGGAGTCCTAATTCGTGAGAGATTCGTGGGTTTTGTACAGCCTACTTCGTGTATAAATAGAGAGGGAGGGTGTGCCTCCTAGGAGAATTGATTGTGTGGTTCATAAGTTGAGAGAATAGCTAGGGTTTCGAGTAAGGTCGAGATTTTGATGAGGAGTGCTGTTGTTGCACTTTGTAAACACTTTTAGATGCAATAAAGTTGAGAGTTACAATTTATATCTTCGAGTTTGTCATCTACCGGTGTTTTCTGGAACCCGACGGTCTAACCGAAGGAGTTCGTGCGGTCTGACTGGCGGGAGTGTGGTGGCGGTCTAACCGGAGGCAAGGCGGCGGTCTGACCGGCCAGGAGGGGCGGTCTGACCGGCGGCTACACAGCGGTGTGACCGGCAGTACTTTGACAGCGGTAGTACGACCTTGTTCTTGAGATTGATTTTGTTTTTCCAGATTGGTTTCGTTGGATTTTAGAGGTAATTTGTGATTTGGTTAAAGTTTTGGTTTTTGGTCTTCCCTACCATTCACCCCCCCTCTGGTAGGTTGGATTACTCTGTTTCGATCCTACAGTTCCCATCCATAAAACTGATGATCTTGTGTCCAGATGCGGCATCAACTAGTAAATCGGCCAACGACATAGGGTACTCATCGTTTGGTGTCGCTTTGTTTAGGTCTTTGAAGTCGATACATACCCTAAGCTTGCCGTTTTTCTTCAACACTGGAACTATATTAGAAACCCACTCCGCGTAACGGCAGGGTCTGATAAAATTGGCATCGTAAAGCCTTGTGATCTCTGCTTTGATAGCTTTGTGCATATCGGCCTTAAACCTCCTAGGAGCTTGTTTAAACGGCCGATAGCCTGGTTTGATAGGTAACCGATGTTCTACGATCGATCGGTTTAAACCGGGCATCTCATGATATTCCCATGCAAAACAGTCTATGAATTCTTTCAAAAGATTTATCAAATTATTCTTATATTCCCTTGACAGGTTAGCACTTACATACGTCGGCCTAGGTCTATCACCTGATCCTATATCAACCTCTTCGAGTTGATCGGCCGACGTAAAGCCTTGTCCCAATTTTCCATCTAACTCATCCACCGCATCATCCGTGTAGGGACTAGCTTGCTCATCTTGGGCAGTGGATGGCACATCTTCGTTAAAGCAACTGCTTGTCTTGGTCTTCTTTCGTCTCGATGTCGCAATCAGTTACTTTGAGGAAATCGGTCTCCCAAACTCGTCCGGACAGGCAATCGATTCCCTCCATCTCCCAAACTGCGAGATCGGCATTGGCCACGTGGACTGACCGATTGGCCTGCACGATCTCGACTTGGTCCCCTTGCCATTGTATAAGGCACTGATGCATTGTCGACGGGACGCAACAATTTGCGTGGATCCAATCTCGTCCCAACAGCAGCCTGTAGGAACCCTTTCCATCAAAGACAAAAAAGGTGGTAGGTATCGTCTTGTTGCCCATGGTGAGCTCCACGTTTAGCACCCCTTTCGCCTCGGATGCGTTGCCACCAAAGTCTTTTAGCACCATGTTGGTCTTGATGAGGTCTTCAGGTACTTTTCCAAGCTTCCTGAAGGTTGTATACGGCATTAAGTTTACTGCCGCGCCGCCATCGACCAGCATCTTCGTCATCGGCCGCCCATTGACGAATCCCTTGATGTATAACGGCCGGAGGTACTTGTAGCTGGTGTCAGCCGGCTTGTCGAACATGGCTTGATCTGGTGACAACTGTAGCTTAGCCGAGGACTGCTCATCGTCGGCTACCGCTTTATCGGGCGTCTGTACGCTGTATTCTGCTGGCAATATGAAAACCATATTAACAGAAGCCGATGCTACGCCTTTACCTTTTAAAGACGCAGGAGCTTGAGTTGATTTGGAGGTGCCCTCATCGGCCTTGACCACTGTAGATTTTATCCTCCACTCTTTCTTGGTCTTGGCGGGCCGATGGGCTATTATCGTCTGCTGCTCCTGGATCTGCTCCTTCCTCCTTAATCTCTGAACCCGCCATTTTTGTGTCTTGCTAAACACGTCGCTTGGGCACCATTGAGGGTTCTGGATTTGCTCGTCGTCCTCAGTCCGACGATCATGGTGCATCGGCCCCAGCCTTTCATGTACAGACTTTCTCTGCTTGTTCGGCCGATGCACTTGTTTGCTCGAGCTGCCCTGGTGGGAGTCTTCTACATCATTACATGCAGGGCACTCTTGGATTGATGGCAACCTCATCCCTTCGTTCCAGCAGAACCGAAAAAACTCGCACTCTCAGTGAGGGTCGTAAGAGTTGTCTTGATCGACGTAGTCTTGTGCTTGTTCTTCCTGCCTTCGCTGGTATTTTCTAATCAGGCCTTCTGAGGTCTGATGAGGTCGCTTGCCGGTTTGATAGCCATTGCCGTCGGCCCTGTCTGCCCGCACCATGTTGACTCGGAACGGGTGTCCTTCTATCTTCATCGGCCGCTTGGCTTCATCAATCTTGATCCTGCCTTGTTCGATGGCCGATTGAATCTGTTGTCAGAAGATCTTGCATTTATTGGTGTGATGGGAATATGTGTTGTGCCACTTGCAGTATCTTCTCTTCTTGATTTCCTCAGCCGATGGCAGTATATGACCTACTGGCAGCTGAATCTGCTTTTCTTGCAGGAGTAGATCAAATATCTTATCGGCCTTATTGATGTCGAAGTCGTACTTATCTTCTTTGTCGCCCTTCTTGGCCCACTGGCATGTTGTCGGCTTCTTCATCCGGGCCCACTCGGCTAGATCGACATCGGCATCTTCTTCATCGTCTTCATCGGAGGCGTACTGATATATTGTATTGATCTTCTTTGTGAACTTCTTCGCCTCCTGAAATCTTTGTTCGTGGGCCGATACTCGTTGTGATAACTAAGCTAGGCTGTCGAATTCATGAGATGAGAACCTTTCTCGTATCGCCCCAGTAGTCCTTGGAATGCCAAATCGGCCAGTTGAGAATCGGTCAGACTGAGGCTGTAACACCTATTCCTTATGTCCCTGAATCTTTGGATGTATTCTGGGACCGATTCATCAATCTGTTGCCTGATGGCAGTGAGATCAGACAGTTTCATCTCTTGTACACCGTTGTAAAAGTATCTGTGGAACTATTTCTTTAGATCTATCCATCCTCTGATGGAATTGCAGGGTAAAGAGGAAAACCATGTAAATGCTGACCCTGACAAGGACAGAGGGAAAAATCTCACCCTCAACGCCTTTATGGCCGATGCCTCACCACATTGTGCTAGGAATCGGCTTACGTGCTCGTACGTAGAGACGTTATCTTGCCTCGAAAATTTGGAGAAGTCCGGGATCTTGTATCGGCTCGGCAGTGGCACTCTGTCGAACTCCTCGGGGTACGGGTGCCGATACACTGTAGAACTCTCCTTGGGCTTCAAACCGAATTGATCTCATATCACCTCGGCTATCATGTCGGCCCAATATCCTGCGGGCTGGTGTGGAAGCTCCTGGTGGTAAGACTGCTGCAGGCCCTCCCGCCGATATTGCCTGGGGGAGTACGGTTGGAAGTGATGATTTAAGTTCTATGCGTCGTACTGCCCTGCGGTGTACAGCTGGTAGCCTTGCGGCGCGTTGTAAGCAGCTGGTTGCGGAGGGTTACTAGGCATGGGGAATTGAGGTTGTCCGACCGATGGCGGGTTGACTGGAACTTGCTGCATCGGCTCGACCACCGGTTGTTTCCCCTTCGTCCACTGTGCAAATTGTTCCTCCATGATGTGCTGGGGGCTTCCTCCCGCTTGCCTGGTTAGGACCAGCGGCATGGTTGATGCTGGTTGGGCCGATGGAGGTGGGATCAGTGCCGCCGGCTGTGGAGCCGTACTCAGATCGGTCCTCAAGGTCCGATAAGCAGGGAACTTGTTTTCTGGCAGGAAAATCGGTCCTTGAGGCTTGTATTGGTGAATAGAACCATCTAGGATTGATTTGACCGTATTGGTCAACGTGTTCACCTGGATTCCCGACTGGTTGACTAGCGCAGAATGAACTGCGGAGTCGATGCGGTCTTGCAACGTCGGTGCGGCGTTTTCTTCAGTCTTGACAGTGTGGTCGTGTGCTGCCGTCGACGTGCTGGCTCCATCTCCAGGGCTCGGCATTACCACCTTAGATTTTTGAATGAGGGTGCCTTGCTGAGTCCTAGATTACGTCTGCAGGTACATATTTTGAAATTGCTCAACCAGCTTGTCCATCTCAGCTTTTTGCTCTTCGTTGAGCTGGTCGATGGTCACAGAGACGACGTTCTCCTCGGAGATCTCACTCTGCTTTGACATCCTGCAGTGATATTCTTGTTGTCGCGAAGCTTGCGTTCTTGAGGTCCCACTGGGCGTGCCAAAAGCGTGTTGGCGTAGAATTTAGACCCGTCTCGCAACCAAACGGGTTCCATGTTTCCACGGCGGCCTGGGAGATCTGCTTAGCTCCAGTGCAGGTCCAAAGGCTTGCCTAGGTGCGTGTAGGGCATGCCAGTTGATTTGATATGCAATCAACAAGATAAACAAGCCAACCATGTTAGTAAACAATGACCGATCGGCCGATAGGCCAATGTCGCATTGTCATGACCTAGCCGATAGGGCAAAGCTATATCGGCTTACTTGTAACTGTGATAAAATAAGATCAAAATATGGATCTAATTTCATCGGCCTTCATCAACATGTTAATGCCAATTAGCAGCATCGGCCGATGAAGGATAAAAGAGATAAGTGCACTAGCTAATACTCTAATGCAAACTTGTATGAACCAATCGGCTTATATAAATATATCGATCACAGGCAAACCCTAAAGAGTAACCTATGATAAACACATTTCTATTTATCGATCTACTCATACAAGTGGCAAATACATATAAAAACATTATGGTGATTACATGTATTAGATAAGACCGGCTGAAACCCCGGCGCTATCCTTAATTACGATCAAAAATAGGCTTTGGGTTAGATCTCAAAACAGGACTAAGGTCGATGGCAACTCGAAGTGTGAATTGAGATTTAACACAAAGAAAATCAAGTCGTTGATCGCTTTTGGGGATGGTAGATGCATTGAAAGATTTAACTAAGCATAATAATTAAACTACCGTCGGTAATAAACCCTAAAACGAGTAGATCGCTGGCGAAGCATAATTAATACACTTACGAAAATCATCCAAAGCATGATAAACGACAATCACGTCATCGAGGCTTAATGTGCCTAGAGCGACACGTTAGCCCCGACGACGTAGATCGTCGGGCGTGAGTTCTTACCTCTGCTCTGGGGAAGCAAGAACTCGTCGAAACTAACCTCTTGCGAGGGTTGGCGATGCGCCGAAAATAAGTTGAATAGGATTGTGTATTGTATTGTGAGAGAGTCTCTATGTACAAACTACCGGGATATTTATACCCAAGATTACAACATTGTCCAGATAGGACACGATCTTATGTACAACTTAACAAACAAGTCTTTGCGGCAGACTCTTGCCATAGATTAGATCTAAACCTACTTGATTTACAAGATACAATTGCCTAAAACCGAGCCTTATCTCTATTTGGCAACCTCCTTGAAGCTTATCCTGAGCCCTAACCAAGCCCATGCTAACTCTATCAACACTCTATCTCTGTCGGTCAACAACCACGTTGAATCCGTATCGGCCGATACACCTTTTCTGCTAACACAGCTTCCAGTCCGATACGCTTGTCGAGTCCGATAGAAGACTTGGTCCGACTCCAATCTTAACCCTTCCTCTCTGCATCGGTTTTCTCTTTCCTCTCCGAGTAGATTACGAAAATCTGCCGTTAACATCTACAAACATGCGCCATTACCCTGTCTTCTTCCGAACCAAAACCGGGTTGGCCAACCAGTCGGGGTGGTAAACTTCTTTGATGAATCCAGCCGCCAAGAGCTTGGCGAGTTCTTCTTTGATTGCATCCCTTCGATCTTGGGCAAAACGGCAGAGTCGTTGTTTTATAGGTTTCGTGTCGTTTTTAACATTTAATGAGTGCTCAATCACCTTTCTATGAATACCCGGCATATCAGACGGTTTCCAAGAAAATATATCTTTATTGTTTTGTAGGAAGGTGATGAGCACGCTTTCCTATTTGGGGTCTAACTCGGTGCCTATTACAGCAGTTTTGGAAGGATCAGAGGGATCAAGGGGAATCTTCTTTCTCTTGGCGTCGCCTTCTCCCGACTTGGCTATCTTCTTTGCTGGGATCTCGCCTTCGCCTGATGTTGATGCAGCCAGTCGGACCTCCTGTTGGTCGAGTAACCTCTCAAGAGTCTGGGCCATGTCGCAGCTTTCCTTGTCACAGGTGAAGGCTTGTTTGACGTCGCTACGCAGGGAGATGACTCCATTGGGTGCGGGCATCTTCATCATGAGGTAGGTGTAGTGCGGGACCGCCATAAACTTGGCAAGCGCAGGTCTCCCAATGATTGCATGATAAGCTGCTTTGAAGTCAGCAACCTCAAAGCTGATGTTCTCTGTCCGGAAGTTTTCCCGAGTGCCAAAGGTGACCGGAAGGGTGATTTGCCCGAGTGGCGTAGATGACAGTCCTGGGATGACTCTGTGAAAAGGGGCTGAACTCGGCTTCAATTCTGATCTCGGGATTTGCATCTCGTCCAGAGTCTTGGTGAAAAGGATATTGAGGGCGCTACCGCCGTCGATGAGGACACTCTTGAGCTTGATGTTGCGAACCACCGGGTCTAGTACCAGGGGATACCGCCCCGGCTGAACCACTCGGTCAGGGTGATCCGAGCGGTTGAACGTGAATGTTGAGAATATTTTTCATAAATAGGAATACTAGTATTTTCCAACGAAAAACCTGGACGAGTCTAATAATACTAGTTTTAATATACAAATTTGTGAATAATTTAAATCCCTTTACTTGATAGCTCAAAAGAAGAAAATAAAACACAGTGTGTGCATGTATTTGCATAATGTATTGTTATGACTTGAGTCCTTTTACTTGTTTTTGGATTTTACTAGCATTTCATAATAGGATGAGCATAAATTAAAACTTTGAGGCAAATACTAAAAAAATATATTTACAAGAATGTATATACATGTAATACATAAAGTTGAGTAATTAAAAGTTTAAAACATACTTAGCAACATCTCAGGTCAAGTACAGATTAAATGTAATTTTATAATCATTTAATCATATTTTTTATAATAGGAAACCTATATGTAAAGATAAGCTTAGTGAATTTCTAAAAATAGTTGGTGTAGGATAAAATCATGTGAAAAATTCATGTGGATGCTAATCAATATGTTAGACTCACTGGAATTTTGGCATGATTTTATCTTTACATCTAGACCCTCAATTAAATTGATCAAGGAAATCAAAATCCGGTTTAATTCTAACACCTAATCGGCAAAACTCATGTCTCATCTAAACATGCATTAAATTATATGAAAGTGTGTATGGAACATAATTTTATTAAAATACCAGCTGATTTATCATGAATTAATATAATTTTTCCATAATTTATTTTATTAGTTTTGATCCCTTAAAAATTCAAACCAATTTCAGCTAGACCTAATTTCTTAATTTTGTTGAGGAAAAACTATAGTGAATTTTTGTGTGCAACCAAAGAAAATGGAAACCATATCATTTTATCTATCTCCACAAAAATCCACCTTAATTTATCAAGCCCACAAATTAAACTATAGATTAACAAAGAAGAGGGAGAGAAAATAATCCTGGAAAAATGTCACAGTTCATGTATACCAGAGTTTCTACCCTTGTCTCTCACACTAACCTAGATTACCACGAATGGGACCCACATGACAGTGTCTTCGGCTTGATTCTAACCCTGTCCCTCCTTATTTTTCTTTTTCCAATCAGGACAGCCGCTCAGAACAGCCGAGAGAGAGAGGTCGAGGGCGGTGGACATGGACGGCGTGGGCAGCGCTTCTGCTCGACGGGTGGACTCGGCGTGACAACGCCGAGCTCACCCTCATCTCCTACCCGACGAGTCGCACAACCATCCCCACTATTCCAGAACTGAGCCACCGAGGAGAGGAGCTCCTGCTGCTCTCTTCCATCTCTCTTTCGTCACCAGCCATGGAAGAGAAACCGCCGCCGATCGCCGTCGAGCCGTCACCATCCCTATCTCCTCTGCGTTCCCTTACATCTTCTCCACGCTGATTCCATCCCCGTTGTTCCCTCTTCATTTCATGCAGTGAGTCGCCGGGAACGCCGCTGGGTCGACGACGCCTAGAAGCGTGCTCCGGACTCCGCCGCGGCTGGCATCGTCGTCATGCACAACGGAGGAGACCACCCAAGCCAAGTCTTCTCGCCATTAGCTTCGCCATGAGCTCCTCTTCAAAACGCCTCAATAATCACCGAGAGCCATGCCTCAAGGAAGGAGATCGGCCACCTTCTTCCTGTTGCCAGTATTCCGCCTCCGCCGTCGATTTCTCCTTCTCGGGTGAGCCCTAAGCCGAATCCCTGCACATTTGTTATCCCTAGAGTATCTCTAATCCCACGATTGCTTCTCGGCTACGGTGCAAGTGCGAGGTCGTGCCGCCATCGTCAACCCAAGCATACTGCGGCCGCCGAGCTGGTTCTGTTGTTGCTGCCGCGGTTCAAGGCTCGGCCGAGGGTCGTCAAGACTCCGTCGGGCTAGGAGATGCGATACCCAAGCCGTTCGTCACGCTGCTCGCCGCCGGAGCCCGCGAGCCGAAGCTGCGCCGCGCCTCCCTGCTCGGCCTATCCATCGGAAGAACGAAGGTAGAAGAGAAGGACTTCGTTTTGTAAATTTGATCAATTGTAGGGTTCATGCTAGAAAGAGATAAACCATTGACATGTGGGCCAAGGAATAAACCGTAAATATAAAAGAAAATGGGGACTCTTTACAAACTATGACTTTAACACGTGGGGCAGTGCGGGTTGATTTTCTTAAAACACAGGGACCTTTTTACATGTTAGCCTTTGACTGACTAGTGGACCCTCATAAATTTAAATCCTGAGAAATATAAAGAAAATAATAAAAGCTTTTCTATTGAACTAACAATTATACTAACTTTGTAAATTCCTAGAAAATTCATCTTAACTCCAAATTGAATGAACCAAACTTCAGATGACTCATAAAATAATGATCTTTAATATGGTAGTATAAAATTTGCCATTCACAGTAAAATAAATATCTCTAAAGCTTAGTATAAAGAATAATTAACATAAAACATAATTTCACTTGTAAAGTTTGTAGAAAATTCATATTAGCTCTAAATGAATCAAACCAAAACTTGTTAGCTTCTCAAAAGCATGAACTTTATTTATGTGAGCTAAGGTCTAGAATATTTAGTATATAAAATACCTTCACTTTTAGAGAGATGTAAATGATTATAATTAAAAGGAGAATTTCTAAAATTCATAAGAAATTGGTTCTAACTTTAAATGAGATTATTTTAATTTTATATGATCCATAATTTCATAAACTTAATCATCATGAATTAAAATACGGCATGTTCTGTAAAGGTAATAACTCCAGGATTTTGAATACGTATAATTCCCACCATATGTCTTCAAATATCTAAAATACATGGGAGGTCCAACTTATGTCAAAATAATATGAACTAAAATTCGTTAGGATCACAAAATGCTGGACTCTATTTCTCTAACACTGAGGTCTAGAAGAATTAGTTTGTAAATGCCATTAAATTTGTATAACAGGTGTATGTCCATATTTAACAACAGGAACTTCCAAAATTCATGTAGGAATAACTATAACTTCAAATAAAGTGATTTCAATTTTGTTAGACTAATAACTTTATGATCTTAATCGCCCTAAGTTAAAATATGAAACATACACTACTAGGAAGTCTTCTAAGATCTTGTATAGCAAATAAATAGTACAACATGACACATAGCTTATAACATTCGTAATAAATTCATACTGCCTCTAAAAATTATGAAATAAATCTTATGGAACCCAGGAAGACACTCTCCACTGCTATAACCTAATACTTGACAAAACCTGGACATAAAATGCATCTAAGATTAATTAGAGCGAAATTCACCTAAGCCTAGAATAGAATATATAGAATTTATAAGTCCCAAAATACAAGTGATAAAATAAAAATTATCTCACCATAAATCATATTTAGTCAGTACCTATCTATTATAATAAAGTTTATTCATATTAGAAGTATTTTGGGTCTTTGCTTGTTTTAGTATTTATATCATTACCGTTATTTCATATAGTGAACGATATCATTTTCGGTGAGGAGTTTGGGTTTTGTTGCTGACCGTGAGGGAGATTCTAACTAAGGCAAGTGCCCTCCTCCTTTGAACACTTTGATCCTATGTTTTTATTGGGCAAACGTTTTCTATTGCAAAGTTGCATACGTTAGATAGTTATGTTTGGGAAAACTATTTGAAAGTGATGAAATGGTAGTTATGACCTATTTGTTGCATAATCCTCCTTGAGAATTGTTATCCTTGATGTTTGTAACCTTAGAATGGTTTAGAGTACTCTCCATGTGCTCAAATGGGATTATAATTGCTAAATATATTGTTGTATGCTTAGCCATGCCTAGTGAAATGGTTTCAGACATTGTGATCACCTTATATATTTGAAAATGGGCAGTTTACGACTTCTAGACAGATGTGAAGCCCTTGGTTATTTGTGAAATAAAATGGAGTTAAACATATTTCTAGACTTGAGCGGCGAGTGGTGTACATATGGTTGTAGTTGTGCACTGATAGGGGGAGCGTTCGCCTGAGTCGATTAAGGACTGAACTCTATGTTACCAACTAAGTATTCAGTATTGCCACATGTGTTAGTATGGGATGACCTTAGCTTATTAAGTTGTCCAGTGTTTAGCCTTGCATATTGGTAGGCCGGAGTAGAATGAATTAGTCTGAGCGATGATTCATAGGAACTACCCGTGTGTGTGTTGATTATAATGCTAGCAACATGACTAGCCGGGTGTGTTCTGTGAGGGGACGGATGGTCCGCCTCACAGCATGGGCGTCTAAGTCTATCCAATTCAACGGTTAAGTGTCTCGTGGGGGAACAGATGTGATCGCTGCCACGACGTTAGGTTTAAGGCGTGGGCCCACCACCTAACGGCGCTGGGTCATTCCTAGGGTGGATTCACACTTGTCGTCGCTGATGCAAGGCTAGACACTAGGCAATGTAACGGCTAGGTTGTGACCTCTAGTCCGCACTCAATGTGCAGAGTGTGGGGTGCTAGGACAGCATCGAACCAACTAGAGTGTAGCCTCCGGGTTTTTATCGCATCATGTGGATTTGTACGAACTCTGCAGAGTTAAAACTAACCGGTTAGTCGTGCTCACGGTCAAGAGCGACTTGGGGAAATAGCATGAGTGTAATTTTATCTTTTCTAAAATTACTTTATAATAATGGTTGATGATGGGAATTTGATGATGATTTTGATGATAATGATGGCTTGCTACCAAGGAAGGTGCAAGTTGATGTTTATGGTTTATGATGATGATGATGAGGAGAAATGATTATTATATTTCTATAATTACTTATATGGATCACCATGCTTTTCTACATGCTTTACAAAATTTATCGTTTGCGAAGTATTGTGAAACAACATAGCTTTATGCAAATAAACCTATAAATAGCCATTCTTTGATATTTAGAGCTTGCATGTATGTAGGATTATATTGCCTTGCCAGTACATTAACACCCTAAACCCCAAAAAATTGGCGATGCATCCTAAACATCGTTAATGTACTGACACTTGTATCTTCCGTGGGTTGTTTGTCCAAATTGTTTTGCAGGTTAGTTCAGTGCTACGGGTTCCGTTGATCCCTTCAGGACGGTTCAGTAGGGGTTTACCTATAGAATTATCCAGACATGAGTATGGATGTTGAGCAAACGAGGTGTTGTAGAGCTTAGCAAATTGTCAAGTCTCTTGGGATGTGTAACACATCTGGTCGCCGCCTTTGTGTGGTTCGACGGGCACATCTCAGTCTGAAGTTGACTGGCACGCTAAGTCCCAGCAATGTCTCTCTTGCTCAATATTCAGCACTACGTTATTTATATTGAATGGTGATTAGTTGTGATCATGGGGCACATTGAGGCTTGAGTGGCTATAATGCGTGTATGGATCCCACTCTCCCAAAATCATGTGGTGATCACAAATGACATCGGACAATATAAACTTTCGGGTGCTTGACAGTCACCTCCGACCATCGTAAGTAACGTGGGACTTTAGGTTGTACAACATTGATTTCTCTGTCGGTCAGCTTCTGCTTTCTCTTCGACTCGTACGCTAGCGGTCCTCCAAAAAATGTGGTTTAACTCGGTCCTGTAATCTTGAAAAGGCTCTGAGCCACCAGCTGGGTTGTCCCTCTTGGTTTCTGAAGTGCCGGCTCCATCTGACAACTTCTGGTGTAATTGACTTGCGTATTGCTCGGCGAACTGTTTGTAGATGAAATAATCTTTGGCCGCGTGTTTGTGATTCAGGTGATGAGTGCATTGGCCATTCATGATCTTGTCGTAGGCAGTGACTCGGGGACGTTGTTGTTGGTAGTTAGACGTTGTGGTGACTAGATCCTCGGGCTTACGCTTGCGATCTTTTTGGCCGTTATTGCCGTTACCGTTGTCCTTTTTGGGGCGTCAGTTACTTCCGGATTGCTTGTCATGCTTGTCCTGCCGCGAGGCTTTAATTGCATCGTCCGATTTGGCGTAGGAGTTGGTTGTCTCGAACATCTTCTTGACCGTCCTCGGAGGCTTACGCCCGAATTTGCCGATCAGCAACTCGTCGTGGATGCCTTTCTGGAATGCGGCTATGATGACGTCGTCGGTGATGTCGAGGATCTTGTTTCGCTTCTCTGAAAAACGCCGAATGTAGTCTTTCAATGACTCGTCGAGCTTCTGAATCACGTTGTAAAGATCGAAGTGGGTCCCGGGCCTTTCAAAAGTGCCCTGAAAATTGGCGATGAAGTGGTCCCGAAGCTCGCTCCACGAATCAATCGAACCTCTTGGTAAGCTTGTGAGCCAGTTCCTGGCTGAGTCGGCGAGAGCAACAGGCAAGTAGTTTGCCATAGTCTTGTTGTCTCCTCCTGCTGCGCGGATGGCGAGGGTGTAAACGGTTAACCATGACTCAGGGTCAGTTTTGCCGTCATAATTGTCAATCCCAGTGGGCTTGAATCCACTCGGCCAATCCACTCGACGCAGGTCCCGAGTGAACGCGGGTACTCCATCGTCATAGTTATCGGGTGAATTCCTTTGGTCTTCGTAATAGGGATTGTTGTGCTCGCAATGACGCCGATCAAGTACCTCCCTCAAGTCACTCGGTGGAGGCCTTCGAGAGCCGCTCTAGTAGTTGGAGTTATTGCCATAACGAATCCGATCATGGACAGGCGGGCGGCCGTGACCTCTCTCACGAGAGTCGGCCAATTGATCTTGATGCTTCCACATTGCATAATGATGAGGGTCTTTGGACTTGGTGGGTGTCTTGCTGAGCTCGGGTCTCCGGTAGTCTTTGGATCGCATCGGTGGTAGGCGGTTGGCCTCGGGTGTCTCGGCAATGGACTCAATAGCTCTTCGGGCAGAGCCTGTGGGAACGCCGGCGGCTGTGGCTGCGACGATAGTCTTGACTTTGTCTAGAATCGGTGTTACCGTAGGGGGTGCCACTTTGATGACAGTGTCGATGAGGGTGAGAACAGCGACCGCGTTCTGTTGAGGCGTGAGGAAGATGTTGGCGTTGTCAACTCGGGTCTGGAGTATGGCCTCGCGAGCGGAGTGCCCAGCCGCCCTTAGATCTCGTTTTCTCTTGTCGGCTTCTTCTTTTCGCTTGAGCTCCTCCTCCTTGCGCTTGTTTTCCTCCTCCATACGCTTGCGCTCCTCTTCGAAGTTGGTTTGTTCCTCTTCTGCAACCCTACAGGCCATGGCTGAGTCGGTCTCGGCTACTTCAGCCATGAGGACGTTGAAGAACATCGGATCGTAGTCCTTGTCGAAGTCGGAGTTGTTGAGTTCGTCTGTGGAGATGTCGTAGAGGTCGTTGAAGTCGGAAGAGCTAAGGTAATCAGCGATCTCAGTAGATGAACATGATCCGAGCGGTTGAATCATGACGGCAATTTTCGTGGAACTCGGACCGCAGCATGACGATGAAGAAGATTCTCCCAAGTGGATCGATTCCAACTCGGAGGATAAAAGATTGTGGTAGATCTCAGCGTCGTTTGTTAACCCGAGCGGCGCCGAGTGGTTTTCCCCTCCCGACTAGTTCGTATCCGAGTCCAGCAAAGAAATCTTGCCGAAATTGTCGGTGATAAAGTCGAGGCTGCCGAAGCGGAACACCTGCCCCAAAGAGAACGCGAAGTCGTCGATGCTTGATGAAGATCCCATCGCGCTAGTTGGCGAGATGAAGAAGAAAACTTGACTCAAGGCCCCTACCTGACGCTGGCTTATCTGACTAGCTATAGGGGATAGGTTGTGATTCATGAATATGTAATCGGCTTAGGACTTAAGTGTTATGTTACCTTGTGTAATAAGGAACAACTTATAGTCCTGAGTCGGGAATATTATGGAGTCAGATACCGTATCTATTTAGGTCTCCGACTTGTGAGCCTACCCTCTAAACTTATATAAGGAGGGTAGGACGTCCCTTGAGGGATAGGGAAAAACAAAGAAAGAGACAGATAGAAAGAGAGAGAGGAGACATAGAGAAATTCTTCATGCACAACCCGATGACGAGATCAATAAACCACTCGGCGGATCAAATCCTCGAAACAGGAGTAGGGTATTACTTCTTTATAGAAGGCCTAAACTTGTCTAAATCACTTTGCACACTAACCCATCGTGTTTGGCGCTTGACTGCTACCCCCAGTTTCTTATTGTCGAAACCAAGTTTCGACACAAGCTCTTCCGAAGAAACCTAGAACTCGAGCGCATCCAAATCCATCCATCCAGAAGCTCAAAGCTCCATCAAGACCTGGAAATTCAGGGATTCACAGTCTTCCCGATTGGGATCACTTTGGCCTTCATATTCAAATGCTGGCTTAGACCTTTCTTTGATAGGAGCCAGTCGGCACTTGATGAAGTGTCGGGTGATCTGTTCTCCTTGGAGGCCTTTATTCTTCATTTCAAGGATTTTGGCCAGGAGGTTGTTAGTTTCTATCCAATCTTGATCTTCTGGCAGAGTATTCCAGTTGGCTTGTTGGATTGGTGGGAGACCAATGAAGTTGGGCAAACTGGGGGCTAGTTTTGAGATATAGAACCAGTTCGCATGCCAGCTCTTGTTAGAAGATTTCAGGGGAAGAGGAAAGTAATCTTTGCGAAGAGTACCGCGGAGTTGAAATCCGGCATCGCCAACAACGCAAGGGTTATCTTTGGTTGGGTGTGCCTTAAGAGAGAACATGCGGCGGAAGAGGTTGAAGTGAGGATAGATACCTAAGAAAACTTTGCACACATGGATAAAGATGGCGATGTGCATAATGGAGTTTGGGTTCAGATGATAAATTTGGAGACCGTAGTAATCGAGGATACCACGAAAGAATTCGGAAGTGGGCAGACCAAATCAGCAATAGAAAAAGTGGGTTAAAACTACGATCTCACCGGTGTTTGGAGTTGGGAACTCTTCGCCGTATGCTGGGCGCCAGCTGATGATTTCCTTAGCAGGAAGAACTCCGTCCTTCACCATTTCCCGCAGGGTTGATTCTTTCACATCTGATGTTGCCCATTGGTCAAAGGGGATTTCTTTCTCCTCTGCCATGGGTGCGGTTTGTGGGAGAGCGAATCTGGTGGTGGGAGCAAGGATTCTCGGAGGGAATGTTGGGAGCTGGATGCGCGCGGTGAATCTTGATGGAGCTTTGAGCTTCTGGATGGATGGATTTGGATGCGCTCAAGTTCTAGGTTTCTTCGAAAGAGCTTGTGTCGAAACTTGGTTTCGGCAATAAGAAACTGGGGGTAGCAGTCAAGCGCCAAACACGATGGGTTAGTGTGCAAAATGATTTAGACAGGTTCAGACCTTCTATAAAGAAGTAATACACTACTCCTGTTTCGGGGATTTGATCCGCCGAGTGGCTTATTGATCTCATGATCGGGTTGTGCATGAAGAATTTCTCTATGTTTCCTCTCTCTCTTTCTATCTGTCTCTCTCTTTGTTTTTCCTATCCCTCAAGAAACGTCCTACCCTCCTTATATAAGTTTAGAGGGTAGACTTACAAGTCAGAGGCCTAAATACATACGGTATCTGACTCCATAATATTCCCGACTTAGGATTATAAGCCGTTCCTTATTACACAAGGTAACGTAACACTTAAGTCCTAAGCCGATTACATATTCATGAATCACAACCTATCCCTATAGTCAGTCGGATAAGCCAGCCATGAGAGTATACGGTACCCATAATCTCCACAATCTTCCTAATCCTCTGCCATGCCTCAACGCCTTCCTCATTGCGTGCATTGCCTCACGGCCTCACCTCACCGCTGGCGCCCATAAATCGTGAATCGAGACCTCATCGCCATTGCCCACAATTCGACGCTGCCGCCCGCAAATCGCCCTCCCTTCACCTCACCGTTGCCGCCCACAAATCACCGCCACCACCAATTTCTCCAGTTCAGGGCGAAGAGCTGGTCCCCGTCCTAGCGCCCTCAACCGCCTCCGGCGCACCTCAACAACTTCCTCATTGCGTGCCCCGCCCCGTCGGCTATGACGCGCCTGCCGATCTGCCATGCGCGCTAGGAACCCCAGCTCGGATCCCCATTGCGCCTGTCCGCTATGGCCGTCTTCGATTATTTCTGGCAGTGAGAAAGGAGCAAGGGATGTGGTATCTTCTGATGATGATCATTCCTGAACAGGTTTGTCTCGCTCCTCCCATTTTTTGAATTCCCCAGGCCGTCCTTTGTCTGCCTCAGGGCAGCCACATCCCGCTTGTGTTCGGTCTACCACGCGCATGACGCCTTCCAGCACCAGGTGCGCGAGGGCCAGGAGCGCCGCCACGAGGAGCGCGTGGTCACCCACTCTTTGTATTTTGATTTCTCTTCTTGCTGCCAGCCATTCGGCCGAACACGTCGCAGGCATGAAGGCTGACAATTCTGTTTATTCGCTGCACTAGCATGGGCACCGGTGATCCCGACATGGACATCGACAAGGGCTCAAAAGCAGGCAAAACGTGAGGATACAATGGATTTTGTTTCATTTTAGAGCTAATTATCTTCGTATTTGCCCGCTGATGTGAATGCAGTGATTGTCAGATATGGGAGTCGCTAAGAAGCAGTTGGAACAAGAAGCTGAAAACAAGTTTAATATGTTTGATGCTGTGGGAATCACTGTTGCAAATATATTGTGTAACTATCCCGTTTAGGATAGGAGAATTGCACAAATATTTTATTTTCCAAGTTATAACCGATGTATATTAGGTTAATTTGAAACTACAGTGACAATTAACCAGACACCTAGGTTCATGTCAATTTTGAATTGTTTGTTAAGTCCATTACCAGTCAGTGTTGTTCTTCAAACTGAATGCGTGATCAAGTGACACTGGGTAGATCGAACCATAGATCTAGGTTATCAATTCACGTTGTCTAAATTGGATTGACCAATATTTGAACATGGGCAAGTGACTAAATGAGGTCCACGGTCCACATTTAATAATAGTGGATCATGCAATTTACCTGAAAATAATCGGAAAGCATTCCATTGCTTTAGACGATAAATATTTATATTTATTCTTTTTTAGATGGCTATAGAGATGTTGGATTGCATCTTTGGCAATGGGGTGCTGTGCCTGGATTAGGAGCAAAACATTATTAAGCTCTTGATCTATTATTTGTCAGGTTGACAAAGCAAGATGGACTATAGTGACCACTATTATTTTTACATTTAGGGTTTGCGGACTTTTCTTTCATTTTTTGTTTTTTCTCTGACCGTTTCTGCACTTTCTATTCATATGCAAGATGGACCCAGTGGAAGCATTGTAGGCGTGTGCAAGGAAGATTACTGGCATGATGTGCCCAGTTTCACTGCGAATTTCCTTTCACTTATGTGTGAAGGGATGCATCTAGCACAAATTTCCTTCCTGATCAACAATCATTGATAACAATAGGTTATTCAACAAAATTAACTTACAATTCCATTTCAATCCCCACATAGGCCTCCTTTGGGAAGGAGGGATTTGTTATGAATTTTACCAGATTTGAACTATTTTTTGTAAAATCTTATGTTCCAAAGAAGCCCTTAAGCTAAAAAATGACAAGTCTGTGATGTGAACATTGTGTTGTTAAAGAAACCTGTAGCCTTTGATCTGCATATGTAGCTGTTGATTTTTTTGATCGAACCTATTGAGCTCATATTTCACTCTAAATTGTTAGGAGCCCATATTTGCAAAATGACTCTTATGTTATTTCCTTCAATTAAGCCTTACATGAAATTAAAAAAATTGTTCATATTATTCACTGCACATTTATTTCGTCAATTATTTCCTTTAATAGTAAATGTTGTTGCACATATATCTTTCTCTCTTATATTATGGAAGAGGCTGAAGGGCCATCAGTGAACCTAACCTACCTATTGTAGAGCTGAGTAATGCCTATTCTTTGCTTCTATTATAGCACCGTATATATGTTATAAACCTGGTCTGCAATTTTGACATACAACTCAAAGTTAACTCTGTTATTTCTGTAGCAATGAAGCCTATTTCCTACAACATCAAATAGTACTGTAATATATCTTGTCCTCGTAGCTGCAGACATATCAGTCTCAAGTATTAAACATAAATTTGCTAAATGATGAGCTTTTGCTAATTATGATGACATCATATTTAACTTTCGGGACAACATGAACTTATGAAAGTGGGGCTGCAGGGATGCCATGCACTTCAAGGATGCTGGGGCTTGCTGCTTGCAATTGTTCTGGAAATAATCTGATAAGTAGTGTGAACTAATGGTTTCTACTGGCTAAGTTTATACCTGAATGAGCAGAACATTTTTGCAGCATGTACATGTTTAATCTCAGATTAATAAGAATGGGTAATTGTACCTATACAGTTTTGAATTGCTTTCTTATGCAAAGTTGTTTGACTCTTACAAAAGAATTCCTGTAGGAATTTGGATGATGAGAGATTAAAGACAATCTAGACAATGATGAGAAAAAATCTACAGAATTATGTGAAGATCAGCAAGCTGATGGTTATGCATCAATATTTGTATGTACAAATTTATGGACAGATTCAAGTAGTTAGAAAACAATTTATAGGAGTTAACAATGTTTTTCCAGTGAATTTACAGACCTCCATATAGATGTACAATTCAGTTTGTAACCGTTGATCACAAATATATATTGTCTTTTGATTGTTTGATTTGTATTTTTCATAGTGTTTAGCACGGGTAAATTACTAGTGTTTTATGGGTATCTATGCAATTTGCAGGACATTTATCAGAAGTGGAAAGTGTGAAGCTGCAAGTTCTTAGGCGTAAAAAACCCTGCCTCCAAATTAAAATGCAGGGATAACATCACAAAAAATTGACATTGATAGAGAGACTTCGGTGAGAAATCTTTTGGCGCGACATATGCACGGGAAGACGGCGTAATTTAGGCAGGCCGGAGCCAGCTAGCTGCAGTGCTCGAGCTCGATCATGTAATCGGCAATGGCCGGTGGGGTGTCCGGTTGCTCCTCGGACAACGCGAGCAGCTCCTCCAAGTAGTCCGTTCCTAGGTCCTCCAGCTCCAGCACACATGGCGATGACGTCTGGTTTTGCGTATCGTGACGATGGCTGGTGGTGTTGACCTGTCGCTTCTTTTTCCCCTCCGACGTCGTGGTAGGTGTCTCGTCGGCCTCCTTGCCCGCCGGCGTCTTCTTGGTAGTGGAGCGCTTCCGGATGCGGTGGCGCCGCTTGAGCGCGAGCACGGGGGACTCCGAGGCGGCGGCCCCGAGCTCAAGCGTGCGCAGCGACTCCCGCACCCGGTGGAGTGGGTAGTTGAGCACCGCGCCGGGGCCGCGCACCGAGAGGGCAGCCTGGTCGTAGGCCAGCGCCGCTTGCTCGGGGGTGTTGAAGGTGCCCAGCCACACCCGCGCGCCGTTGCGCGTGGAGTCCCGGATCTCCGCCGCGTACTTGCCCCACGGCCGCTTCCGCACCCCAATCAGCGGCCCCGCCGCCGCCTCCTTGTCACTTGATCCGTTGTCGTTGGCTCCATCCGGCGCCGGGGCCGCCGCTCTCCTCACCACCAGCTCCTCCACCCCCTCCATGCTTCCGGTCTGCGATGTCGACGCACCGCCGTTCGTCCAGCAGGAGATGGAGGCGGCTTCCATGAGGGCGCTGATGTCCGCCGTGTCGTCGTCGTAGTACTCGCCGCCGAAATGAAGCTGCCGCACGAATGCTGTACTGGCGCCGGGGGTAATGGTGTTGGCAACAATGTGAGCGGCGCCGGAGCTGCCGGACGCCGACGACTCGGAGGAGAACGTGGCGGTGGCATCGGCATGGAGGAAGGACCAGTTGCAGTAGGAGTAGGAGGGCTCAGGATGGGTAGTAGTGGTGATGCTGTAGCAAGAAGGGAACAGGTGGTGGCCATGGCCTTGATCGTCGAGATGGCCATCATGGCCATGGCCGTGCTCGTAGTAGGCATCGAAGGGGACACCGTTGGGGTGGTAGTCACTGTAGTTTGGTTCCATGTACGTTGTGGTGGTTGCATTGATGTTAAGGATGTAGTAGATAATAGTGTATGTTTGCTTGCTTTTATAGCTTAACTCTAAGTTAGTAGTGCCTTGAGAAGACAAGCAAAGTAAATACAGACTGCAGTGGCCAAGTTGACATCACATGAAAAAACACTGGCAGTGGATCGGCAGCAGCAGACCGGAGGCGACCAACAGCGAACTAGCTGTACGGGAATCCTTTATTCAGATTTAAGAGCTTCGCGGTTGCGGTTGCGGTTGAGGGAGATCGATAGGGCCTTCTTTGACACATGAAATATGTTGAGTGAGGGAAGCTGGGAAGGCCTCGATCAACTTGACTGACATAATCCAACAACGTGCAGATTGATTTTGGATGCATATTATAGTGCTGCAACAATTGTACGAGAAATATATTTTAAAGAAAGATGTATAGTAATTAGTAAATAGTACTACTCTATTTTGTTAAACAATAATGATCTTCACTGTACACCATCGAGGACTAGAGGAACTAACAAGGACCTAACCAATCAACACGGACGACCGAAGGACTGATTGCTCCAAAGTAATAATTTTGGGCATTGTAACATATGTTATAATTAACTAGGGGACTTTCTGGCGCAATTTTTTATGGGGCTAGATTTTAAATGTTGAATTGGATTTTAAAAACAACTCTAACTTCTAGTTCATATATAGTATAATTTTATTTTTGTGTAAAATAGATTCTTAAAATAGAATTGGATATGATATGCAACTCTTAGTTTATATTTCTATATTAATACAATTGTATTTTGAATACAATTACAGTGATCAATCCACACCATTATAATTCGAACCTAACATGATATATAATGTCATAACTATTTCTTTTTTTATACCAATGTTGGAGAAACAGGAATCGGGGTTCCCATCACAAGCTACTTAGGGCATACCTGCTACCTACTCCTGAGTGCTGCCCCTCATGGGTTGTGCTTGGGGCACATCCGCCCCTAGGTGCGACCATTCGTGGGCTATGCTCGGGGCACATTCGCCCCCGGATGCAATCCTCTAGGGGCTGTGCCCGGGGCACGTCCGCCCATAAGTGCGAATCCCCGTGGGCTGTGCTTGGGGCATATTTGCCGCATTCCTCGTGTGCTCGAGGTAGCAGCAACGCTTAACCCAATCAAGCCTCGCATTCAATGTGAGGTGACGTACATCAACTCAGCGTGCGTTCGGGACAACAAGCGACAAGATGGTGCATGCTAACCCTGGGACAAACCATCATCACCGCTAAAATGGCACAGAGCGTGGGTTGTCAGACGGCATGGTTGTTTGACTTGTTGCCTATCCCGGCCCACTGCAGTGCGGCTCCACCTAGCCTCTGAGGCTGGTAAGCGGGCCCGACAACCAACAAGGTGTCCACGTCACTTACCCTAAGTTACGCATTGAAGGAAGGAGCAGGGGCAGAGAGAAGCTACTCTATGCCCCGGAAACACAACCGACACACAAGTTCAGGGCCGGCAGTGGGCCCCGTCAACTGTTGTGCGACAAGATCGATCCTACCAACCCCTGTGAGCTAGGTTCCAAATGTGTACATATGCTTGAACATTGTGGTATCTCCTTGACATATAAAAGGAGGACAGATGCCATTGAGAAGTGCGAGGGGGTTGAACTAAGTTCTACTCAGATTACATCTTAGAGAGTGAGGGTTCATTCCCTAGAGACCAAAAATCACCTCTAAGAAACTCATTGTAAACTTCATCATCATCATCTAGCTAAGAAAACAGGAGTAGGGTGTTACACTTCCAAGCGGTCCAAACCTATCTAAACCATCGTCTTTTATGGCCTCTGTTTATCCGCACGACACCAATCATCTCGTTTCCGTGCAACTGCTCCTTAGCCGAATCCCAAAGGGGGAAGGGGGTGCCACTCCTCGCTAGAGGAGCCTCCAGCTCTGACCGATATGGTAATTTTTAGGCCTACATATCAAATGTTGCGTCTTCTTTTAGAGCTATATTTCTAGGATCATAAAGGGTTTTTCATGTTTTGAAAGCTAGCCAATAAGATAGGAAATCTCCCAATTGCTAGGTCCTTTATTCTTCCACAACCAATGTGGGACTATTGAATAATCTTTCACTTCATATATATTGGTGTCCCTTAACCGTTCACCCTTCACTATACATCAATGGTCCTCAAGCTCACGGCCTAGCTAGCTAACACCCACGATCTATCGGGTCTTCACACCCTAGTGTCCAATGGGCCAAAGATGTTAAACTAGCCAGACTTCAATTGTAGGATCATAAATGTCCTTTCCTACTCTCAAAAGTTAGCCAATAAGGTGGAAGACTTCCCTACTTAGAGACATGCCCGTACATTGCAATGAAATCTAGGAGAAGATGGGCCAATGGTTTTATTGGTTCAGTTTTTTATGGGCCAATGTTTAGTGTTCTTTGGTTTTCTATGGGCTCTGGTTTTTTCAGTTTTTTGGGGGATGGGCACATGACCTAGGAGAGAAGGTGGACAAACTAATGTGCTTTTAAGTAGTAGAAATAATATATTATAATAGATAGAGTAGTCAAATTTCATGTGCAATTCAATTTGGATCGCTGACATGAGAGATCACATGTTCGGGATCGACTAGGGGCTCTGGATGCACTTGGCGTGTTTGGGAGTGCTCGGGAGCGAGAAGAACACAGATCACGTATATAGGTTCGAGCCTCCCGAATGATAACAACCCCACTCCTATTCTAGGTCACTATCAACAAAGTTCATACAAAGTCTGTTGAGCCCTCGAGCTAGGTAAGAATCCTAGAGTTCTTGTTGATTCTATCTTCCAATACTATCTACAGAGCCCCGAATGGGCATAGACTATGGCTGCCCCCCTCCCCCCTCTCTGAGCTAACTCCTTGAACTCTGCACTAGTTTTACTGTAGCAGCAAAACATCGCATGGGAAGGGGCCCACTTAACCTGTTTTGTTCAAGGCACATCTGGCTCTCCCTGGGCAACCCAAAGTCATGGTCCCCAACCTAAAATGGGGCCACAACCTAGTTCCCGGTGGCTAGCCAACCGGTCCTATGTGCCAGCTTAGAGGATGTGTGGATGCCTTTAAGTAGCTCTGAGGGCATGATCTCGACCTAGGTCAATTGACCTGAATAGAGTCTTGAATTTCAACCTCTCTTACCGTATATTTCCGCATGGATAGTGGGCACGTGGATCTCCTTGCAAGACCTTGGCTAGGGAGGCGCTAGCCCACTTGCCTTCCAAACTAAGCAATCTGGTCAAGTGGGGACCCTCTTAACCTAGATGTTGACAATATGACTAGAAGCATTTCACATCATGACAGACAGTGTATTTTTTTTTATAGTGCATGATTCTATCATGTCAAAAATGTTTTCATTAGCCTGATTACAAAATTAACATCCTAAAGTGTCTTTAAAATGGAACAATATTTTAAAAAGAAAGAGAAACGAAGGCCACATAGTTTCAAGTTCGGTACAAGTGTACATAAAAGTTCATCAACCAACATTTCAAGGTTATGTAGCTAGGAAAAAAGGTTTATAGCGTTGAGTACTTAGTATTGACAATATATCATTACTATTATAGTAAATTTTATAAAACTCCATCTATTATGATTCAAGTTGCACAACACCGTAGGGATCTTAACACATGGCACAAAACATTAGGTATTATGGTCCTAAAGTTTTACAAAACTATATTATACTATTAATCATTTTGACTTTGATCTAAAAATGATTTTTATGTTCTACAATCACATATCCAATTTATGAGCTTTTTATCCATCATATAAGTGCTACATCCACTTTGTTAAATTCTGATATATAAGTATATCAAAATGATTAATGATGTAGTTTTTTGAAACTTTAGTATCATAATATATCACGTGTCAAAATTTTAATAGGTGAGATTTTATAAAATTTACTCGTACTAGTTTACACAAACCTGGCAGGCTGGCACTAGCCCGTGTAGTAAACGTCCTTGAACGACCAGCTGACGTAGGGCGGCTGGATGCGACAAACAGCCCATGCGTCATGGCTCCTTGATCCTCTCTCTACCCCATTGGCCCTCTCCCCCCTTATAGAGTTATAGTCGTCTGGGGCCAGAGCTTTGCTGCTGGAGCAGGCTTACATTTGAAGCTTAAACATTTGACCTAATCACCTAAACAATGCTGACTCCAATTTAATTTTAGAGTCACAGCTGGGCAAAACGGTCTCAATTCTTGGATGCAGAGATCAGAGATTCTTGGTAATTCAGTAGGTGTGATTAAGTATTGTTGCAATATTAGCGCTTCAGTACTCCATATACTAGCACCAAGGAGCACATGATGCTAGGCAGAGCCTGCCTGCCATATGCAGCAGCATTTAAGTACTCCACGGATCCATGATGCTCTGATTAAGAAATTGCTGATAAGTAGAGTGATTGGTAGTATTATATAGGTAGTGCATATGAGATATATATATATATAGATCGTACTTTGCCATTTCTTATATAGATAACTACTGATAAAGAAGAGTGTGTACATGCATGGAGACACAGTTAGATAACTAAAGTTTCATGCTAGATTCGCGGGGAGCTGGCTTTGTACTATACACGGAATATGTACTTTTCTTGCTTGATTACGGGATTAGGTAGTATCTGGTAGTGTTGTCAAGAAAAAAAAACTTACTTACTTTTTCCTTTTTCTAAGGTTAAGATTTTAATAAGGAAAATAGTCATGGTACCTTAAGTTTCCTCTTATCAAAGATCAGTTTGATCGTTGATGTTTTTATTTGAGTAAATTTCACGAAACTACATATATTTTTATCAAACTATCACAAAACTACAGATTTAAAAACATGTATCATAAAACTATAGATTTAACACTAAATTTATCGTAAACTACATACTTAATAAAGTATTTTATCACAAAACTGTAGATTTAGTAATGAACTTATCAAAAACCTACAAACTATAGATTTTATATCCATAACACTGATATTCTTTTAAGTTAAAAAATTATAGTTTTGTGATAAAATTGATGTCAAAATCTGTAATTTTGTGCTACAATGCTTTAAATATGTTGTTTCATTGAAATTTTGATACTAAATCTGTAGTTTTATAATATATATCCTTAAATCTGCTAGCCAAATGCTCATACGTTCCAACAAATTATTGAAAATAACAAAACTAAGTCCTCATTGAAAAAATATTTTTAATTGGTTGAAATAATATCTCTCATCTTAAAAAATAAAAAAATATCATGCTTAAAAAATCAAAGAGCTACGTCCTACATACTACAAACTCACCTAAATCTGAATGTCCTCTCCTCCTGTACAGACATTATACTTTATCTTGACCCACATGTCAATGATGGTGGTGGTAATGGCACCACCATCGCTACTATTTTTAATAGCATAGATAGTTTTATAATAAATTGATCAAAGGATATGCAGTTTTCTAAAATTTAAACCTTTTATTTTATCAAAATTTTATTAGTGTTGTATTTTATTAATGTCAGTATGGTCCTTGTCTCCTAGATCCACCAAACACGCCACGCCTGCAACAGAACTCAACGGAAGATTTGGACTATTGACAATCCCAATAATGAAAAAGACCAGTTTTACCATTATATGTCACCATTGAGAATAAAAAAAAACAGATGTCCCGTCCATCAATTTTTTCCTGAATGAATAGGTATATAGGCCCCGCTTTTTTATTATAGATTATCACGGAGACAGTTACGTTTGTCGATGGGTTATACCTGTCTATGATATTTGTAAAGTATGACGATCGGTGGTATTAGGGTATACGCGAGATTAAGGTAAAAGAGACGGGAGATAAGGATTTTTATACAGTTTCGGACTCCTTGACTGACAGGTAATAGTCCTACTCCTATTGATCGAAGCCGGTGTTACCTTTATATATCAGTATCACACGAGCACAATATTTGGGATGACACAATCTACTCTCTGTTGGCTTGGTGGCATTAAACTCTTACATGTAGTTGACGGTTAGTGTAGTTTTCTTACTCAAATATGAAGTTGACGAGATTGGAGGTAGTTATAGATCCTCACGTTGGCCTCTGTGGCTTCTACATTGGGTTTGTCTAGATCTGTATTAGCTTGTCTTTCGTATTGGTCTGTCCTCTTTTTTTAGGGGTCTTGTATTTATACCATCAGGTGTCTTCTTGTCCAAGTAGAACTAAAGAGACAAGTATGTATACGATTCGAGTAGAACTGTGTTTTTTCTTTCTTATCCAGTACACCTTTCATATATGAGGCTTGATTCCATATAAGACTTGATATATGGTAGGCCCAGCCGAGTCTAACACAAAAGTATTAGGTATGTCTTATTTATAACACTGACAACGTTTTTATTACAATTTTTGTAAACGTTTTTATATATAAGTTTCTTGTAATATTATTCTGAAAAAACCTTTTTAACTTTGTAATAGTTATTCCATCAGTTTACACCCTTAAATATATCACAAAATCATATAATTAATCCATTCAAAGAACTTTGCCATAGCCGACTGTCTAGGAAAGTATCCAATGACTGTCATTATTGTTTGTTTTTGTAATTAGAGATGCAAGCAAAATAGTATTACGACCATATAGGACTTGCCACCAAGGATGTCCATTTATTAGTTATCTCTTACCTGCATTGTACATCGATCAGAAAGGTGTAAGGACCATATTGGCCTAAAGAGTAAAATTGGAGGGTTGGATTGCACAAACTAAAATATTAGGGACCAAATTGGCATATGAGCAAATTTTGAGGGACGAAATTTGTTATTCTCAAATTTATAAAGAATTGCAGGTTGGCCTTGTGATTATATAAGGAGGTATAAACAGCCTATCATTGTATTGTCTTCTCGGCTTATCATGGGACAACACAAAGTCCGGCCACCTGAAATATATATATTGTTCACCTTTTCTTGATATCTCAACCTTATATACGAACACTGATTCCTGGTGAACAAAGTGCGTTCAAGACCCACATAACACAATATATTATTAAACCATATGCAATTGTAGTTCAAGTGAAGCCGGGATGCGAGGGATAAGGAGATTTTCGTCCTTTTCTCAATAGCTTACTCTTCGGCATCAAAATAAATCAACTTTTATACTTAAATCTGAACATATGTATAAAAGTTTGAATTTGGATATAAGTACAGAAGTTGATTTATTTTGAGTCGAAGGAAACATGTTTCAAACAAATTGGTTAGTTGGTGTATAAAGAATCATATATTTACATATCTATAATGTAATCCTTTTATGCTACTTAGTTTTAGTTTTTTCTTAAATCAAGATGCATCTTGTTTATGGTAGCAGATCTAAAAACTTCATAAGGCTCCGTTCGGGAGGGCTGAATAGTTTGAGCTTATGTTTACACGGAAAACAGGAAAAACTATTAGCGTATAATTAATTAATTATTAACCATATAAACTTAAAATATGAATTTATTTGATTTTTTAAAACAATTCTATATAAAAATTTTTTGGATGAAATATATCGTCTAACCGTTCGAAAAACGTACTGAAATGGCTGTTCCGAGCAGCTGTTTAGAATTCAGTCTAAGCTTGAATCCACTCCAACAGATCATCGGCAACCTAAGCAGTGGTTCCAGACCTTTGTGCGAGCCAAAGAGCTCAGCACGGCTAACCAGGGCAGCCGGGTGCTGCCTCCGCCGGTATGTATACAATACCATGTAATTTGAATGCTAGCTAGCTAGCTATCCATCAAAAGAAACTGAGAAATATAGATGATGGTTTGTTTCTTCTCTTCCTATGAATAAAGCACCAAGAGGCAACTTTGAACAAGTTCTCTAATAACAAGAAAGGTAGCCCGCGCACATGCGCGAGCACCTTATATAATATGTAAAATTTTATTATGAATATTTATGTGCGGCTGATTTTTTATCAAAATATTTTTACTATATTCTAAACTAAAATTAAACTTATTTAGTGTGCTTTGAACGTTGGTTATTTTCTTATAATTACCATTGCAACATATAAATTCTAAAATAAAATTACTTGAGATCGTGTAGTTTTGAATTTATGAAAAAATATTGTGTCGAAACAATGGAGGTGGTACCTATGAGAAAATTTAGGTATTTTGACTCCCCAAAAGGATATCTTACAACCCCAAAAGGAATCCAATAATATTAACTTTTTTTGTTTGATCCTATTTTAACTTTTTATATATTTTCATTCTAACAGTCCTCATAAAATGTTTGATTTTTTCTATTTAGAATGGGTTTTAAATCCAGCAATATTTTTTCAATTTTCAATTTATTTCATGTCCTTTTTTTTAGATTTCCATTCTATGAATCAGCCTTGAAATGCTTTGATCTTTGCAATTTGTGATGAAAATATATAGGCATTTATGGCATGGGGTAAAGGCATATGTTCTAAATTTTCTCTCATTAAAATATTGAAGTAATGGTCATGGTGTTTTTAGCGAATTATCACTAAACTGGAGTGTCTTATAACAAATACACGTTTCTAGATTGTTCTATGTCAGGAATTTACAATGTACTGTAGAAAGTTTTACCAAAAAAACATGGACATGTTCTTTAATTCCTATATGAAATTGACTTGATATATTTCTAAGGCCACCTCAAGGTTGTTTCGCTTTTAAGATTCCTAGGTACAACACACATGCTTATCAATATGATGTTCAACCGACCACAACTTTATTTTTAACATGTTGTCTATAATTCTAGATGAGTAGATGTTATGATTAAAAAATGATATCATTTAAAATTGTTTCTCTATTTTATTAGTGACTTCATAGATCATATGTGTAATTTGGATGTTATGATCATCTTTCTTAAGAACATTTATTTATTTCCTAAAAAGATCATTTTAAAAGTACCAAGGTCAATTTGTATAGGTACATATGGATGTTAAGAGAAATTAATTAAGTTGGTAGAACGTCATTAAATGCCTAACGTGATATAAGTAATAGGTGGAGGCCCATTTGTGTTTTTTCTCATATAGATAATTTTAATTTTAATTGTCAAGGAGATAAAAAACAAAGAGAAAAGAATGGTGCACGCCATACACGGGTAGGGAGGGAGGGAGGTTTGGGATGTTCCTCTGAATGATTAATCTAACGACCTAAAGTGTTAGATGTTTAAGTCGAAAGATGGTCGGATGTTTTGTTTTCTTGTCAGAATTTTTAGAATTTTCTCTAATCTAAAGAGAGCGACGTAACATCCTAAGTGCATTTATAGGATGTGTAATGGACTTTTAACACCGCATGCCTCAAAGGAGTAGAAGGGAGGGAGGAAGGTTTGGGGTGGATTTTTTAAAAAATAGATCTAATGACCTAAAATAATGTGTCAATCTACTGAAAACAATGTGTCCATAGATTCAAGTCACAACCAATGGTTGGATGTTTTTTTTTCCAAAATTTCTAAGATTTTTCTATAATCTAAGAATGTCATATAGCAGCTTACAAGCATTTATAAGATATTTAATGGACTTTAACGCCACACATGGGTGGGGAGGGAAGGAGAGGTTTGGATTTTTTTATTTTTAAAAAATAACTATCTAAAACAATGTATCCGTCAATTTAAGTAGAAATCGATAGTCGGATGCTTTGTTCTTTTTAAAGATTTTTTAGTATTTTCTTTAATTTAATAGCATCACGTAGTGGTTTAGAAGCGTTCGTAGAATGTTTAAAGAAACAGAGGGAGAGCTGCTAGACCTAGTAGATGAAGGTCTTTTTCTGGGTTTTTTTGCCTGTAAAAATAATTTTGATTTTAATTTCTCATAAAGATAGAAAAGAACGTAGGAAGGAATGGAAGGGAAGTACATACAGTAAGTACGTCAGTTCATATTTAACGGGAAGGTTCCGGATGTGTTTTTTCTCTACATAATAGATCTAACGATAAAACAATGGGTCCATCGATTTAAATAAAAATCGATGGTCGGATTTCTTTTATCTATTAGAGTGTCACTTGAATACTCGAGAGCGTTTATAGAATGTCACTTGATGACTTGAAAGTGTTTTATAGGAAATTTAATGAATTTTTATTATATAATAGATATATTAGCATGTAGGTTGGTGGAACGTCCAATAATAATTAAGATAGCTGGGAAGCACCTAATTATTGGAAATGTTGGCACTTTTACAATTATTTTAATTCTTAAAGCAGTGATAAAATATGCAGCATATAAACTAGTAGGGGCAAAGCCAGGATTTCGATGTTGGCAATTTGGGTTTAAACCTTTGCTGTTCCTCTGTTCTTTAGTTCCCCTGTTCTTAGTTCTCTTTTTTACTGTAGCACATCTTCGTTTTTTGTTTTGGTGTCATTTTATTCAGAGTTGAGTCCGGCCAAATAGCAGCTAAATAAAAGGAGAGAAAGATCAGAAAAGTTGCAAACCGGTTCGCATCACTAAAATCTAGTCTTCCTCACTGTGTTCGCTGTTCCGGGGCGCGATCAAGGTTCGGTGCTCATATTGGATATTGGAGGAAGATGGGCAATAAGAAAATTGCAAAAGAAATACACGCTCTATTTTAAATCACTTGTTGTTTTAACTTTATCCTAAATCAAACATATCTATTTTTTATTAAAATTACTACATGCCTTGCCCAGTAATTGTTTCTATTTTTACCATCAATTTTTATAAACTTGTATAATTGAGTATCATGTAAAATATATACTATGAAAATATTTCTCATGATAAATTAAAAACATAAATCTTATGACTATTTAAATTTTAAGAAATTGATATTCGAAGACGTAGATTTCTGACTTAGTACAAGACTAAAATAACAGGTAATTTAAAATGAAGTATATAATCTAAGAAACCACCAAATCATATTAGGGACTAGGAAAATTAACCGACGATTCAAGGTACTGGGGAGAACTCACCGGCAGTCATTGCACAACGTGTGACTGTGTGGTTAGCATTATGTCATGACGATTAACCACAACATAAGAATGAGAACCCGCAGATCATGATTACGAATGAAAACCCACATATCATGATTCGCCTTGGCTGCTCGCTGACTCGCCCCGTACACAGAGGTAGCTTGGCCTCAACCTGCCGGGAATTTAACTATTTACTACTGTTAGGGTTGTCGTTATAGGTCTACGTTTGTATTGTGTTTTAAAAAAATTATCTAAATATATTTTTCAATTTGCTCTTAATTTTTTTGTCACTTTAAGATGGTGGCTTCTTAACTATTTATCACTTTTACCCACATGACATGTCAACATGGCAACGCAGTGTAAAAATCGATATGGGACCTATTTGTCAGTCTCACAACTCTCCCCTATCTCTCCGGTCCGACCAGCCCCGCCAGCTGCTAGCTCTGCTCCGGTTAGCCCCGTCGTTCTCCTCTTCACCGATCCTTGGCGGCAGCAGCCCTTCTCTTGGTGGTGGCAGTGGGAGCTAGAATGGGCGACAGGCGCGCGACATAGAGACCCATGCAATCCCAGGCCGATGATCTGGTGAAGAGGCGGCAGCCGAAGATGTCATACAAGTCACTATCGACCAGGGGATCCGCCAAGGAAGAGCGCGGTGAGCTCGGCGCCCATGGCAATGGTGATGTACAGAAGCAGTGGGAGAAGATGGAGGCGGCAAGCTACATCGGGGAGCCCATCCGCCACCGCCTACCTCACCTCGTGTCACGAGGAGCCTATTCACTGGCGCCCCATGGTCCCGCTGTCGCCAAGCACTCGCTCCACCGTTGTCGCCGAAAGAAGGCCCATCGCCGCCGAGGAGAGGGCCATCGAGAATTGATGAAACGGTGGACGCAAGGCTGGCCGGAGCAGCACCAGCAGCCGGCGGGGTTGGCCGGATTGGAGGGAGAGAGAAAGGGGAGAGTTGTGAGACTGACAAGTGAGTCCCACATCGATTTTTATCCTGGGTTGTTATGTTGGCATGTTACATGGACAAAAATAGTAAATAGGTAAGAAACCATCACCTTAAAGTGACAAAAAGAATTAAGATAAATCTAAAAGGGATATTTAGATAATTAACCAACATAATAGTAAGAACTAGTTAAATTTCCTCACCCTGTCACCCATCGTTGCCCCAAGGTCGGAGAATCTGAGATTTGGTGAGACGATGACATAGCGATGGCGAAGACGTGATCGGCTGAGGCGTCTCATGTACGCCTCAAAGAAGCCGAGGGGACGAGCAGCTGATACTCGACATGGAAGTTTTATCGTGCATGGGCTTTGCATTTCTCTCATTGTGGGCTACTAGTATTGTAATACTAAGGACTTGTACATGAATTAGGGAGTGTTTGATAGGAGAGAAATTAAAAAAAATGAGAAGATACATAAAATGAGATGAATCATTAGTGTATGATTAATTGAATAATAATTATTTTAAACATGAAAATAGATTAATATAATTTGTTTTAAAGTAACCTTTTAGAAATTTTTTTAAAAAAACATCGTCGGAAAACGTGTGTCGAAAAGGAGGGATTTCTTTTCTCTGTCTTCTCCAAACGAACGCTCCTTAGGATAGAGTGTCCGACACATCCCCTTCTCCCCTGCGATTAATAACCATACAAATGTACGATTTGAACAGTCATACAAAAAGTACCCGCTAGAAAATTCACCCTTTTTTAATCTTTCCGTAGAGGTTGACAAGGCATGCCACGAGTAGAGTATTACTAAGAAGGCGGCAAAATTTATTATAGCACATCTAAAAGTTAAATAATTAGCTGAAGGATACCACAAGATTATATAAGGATGGAAGACACTAGTCATTATTTTATAATTTTGGGGCAGAAAAGTGGAGAGAAAAATTAAAAAGACAAGATTGTCCCTCGGGCTAATAGTGCAGACGAAAATTAAAAAGGATGAGATTGTCCCTGAGTCTGGAACGGTAGTCTCGGGGCACAACCGACGGCGGGTGCATGCGACTTTTTTTAGAAATAATATTTTTTTTAATAAAAAAATGTAAAAATAGTGGGCTTTCAGACCCAATCGCAAAAATATGGGCCTGTTGAACAACGGCGGTTCGACAAGGCCCAATTGAATGGCGGCGGAATGAGTGCCCGGACCGATCGAACGGCCGTGTTTCGACTGGGCCCAGTCGAACAGCGGCAGTTCGACAAGGCCCAGTCGAACGCCGGCTGTTCGATAGGCCTGCCCGCCGGCCTAGTCGAACCACGGCCGTTCGACAGGCCTGGCCGGCCAGCCTTTTTTTTAATTTGTTAAGTATTGTTTTTATGTAATTAATTAATATTAAGTTGTTAAGAATTGTTTTTAAGTTGTTATTAATTAATTAATGACAAAATTTTTTAGAATTGATTAATTATAATTTTTAAGTTATTTTTATAATTAAGTTTTTAAGTTGTTTTTCTAAATATAATTTTGTTATAATTGATTAATACCCATTTGTAATTGAATATTTGGAGAAACACATCGGATTTATAATTTATTAATTTTAGATATATCCATTTTGAATTTATTAATTTACAGAACTTTTTTTTAATTTGGTAAGAATTGTTTTTAAGTTGTTAGTAATAAATTAATGACAGAATTTTTTATAATTGATTAATTATAATTTTTAAGTTGTTATTATAATTAAGTTTTTAATTTGTTTTTATAATTATAATTTATTATAATTGATTAATACCCATTTGTAATTGAATATTTGGAGAAACATATCGGATTTATAATTTAATAATTTTAGATATATCCATTTGTAATTTATTAATTTACATAACCTTATTTTGCTTCTCGGTTATTTTGGGAAATTCGGAAAATCACTTTCAGATAGGGCCGAAAATTTCCAGAAGCGAAAATTGGTTGTCTATTTTTTGAAATTCCGAAAATCATTTTCGGACGACTCCAAAAATTTTCAATTCACAGAACATGTTTTTAGAAACCGAGAAAAAAAAATTTGTTAGAATTGATGTTGAGCACATCGATGACTCCTCATATGTCAATGCATCATCCTTTTTAATAGAGCGGTTTTCCTAATGACCGAAAGGAATAAAAATACACAATACAAAGGCAAAGTACACTTAAAAAATTTGCTGTTGATAATATTTTGAAAATTCCATCGAAGTCGGTAGTTTTGTAATTTCATATTTTAAGTAAGAGTTGATGTTGTAACTTATTTGTGGTATTAATGTACGAAATTGATATTGCCCTATCGTAGTCTTGGTCGTAGAAACATTATATGCACTGAAACAAGGAGAAGATATAGTACAATTTAAACATGATACATCTGGTTCCATTGCGGTTACATAGATAAGATTAGATTCGAACTAGAAGGAAGGTAGTGCAAGAGTTGAACACGACGACGATATAGTAATGGGACAACGAAACATGACATTACATATTTGACTAAGGCAAGTTGTCCGATAGTAGCTAACCCCTATGTGAGGATCCCTCTCCCCTCTCAAACTACGCTTCAGTAAACCTGTATTGCTCTGGCAATTCAAGCTGCACCACACGGGAAGTTGGATCACTTAGAACCTTTTCGGTGTCTATCCATTGTTTGTATTGACATCTTCTTGGCGGTTCCTGGGAGAAACGAATAGACGTGAAGCGAACAAAGTTACTGAATGTTGTGATAAAATAAGGATTCATGATAATGAAAATATCTTCACCATGAAATCGTCGTCTAGAATATTTGGGCAAACAAAGAACCTCTGACCCAAAGTACTTGGCTTGATGGAACGGAGAACCTGACAACGATCACCGCATCTGCATTTTGGACGGGCTTCCCATGGAGGGAGTGCCATCGTTAGCAACCGCCAGTCGCACTGTTGTTCACGACATTGTCGTTCATAAGCTGCTTTGAACTGCAAGTATTTCTCAGTACTTTCTGATGCGAAATACCAGCGTCCTTCTTGTAAACAAGTGGTTAGGTCAAGACGGGATTTTCTGTATCGACCCACTCGATGTATCCACAAGCCGTAGCGCGGGCCTGACAAATAGATTTGGAAGAAGAATAAACAATCGTTCATGCAAACTGAATAAGCATATGCAGAGAATGAAATACCTCACGGTCATAGTTAGGGCACCTAAAAAACTACCTTCCTCGAGTGTCTGGATTCCTCGAAGCCATTAATTAGCATCGGTCACCGCAAAGGCTGAGAGGCCGCTGGCACCAAGGTGGGAATATGTATACACAAGGATCGCTACGCCAGTTGGGATCCTCAACGTCCCGGCGTCTAGCCATTGCCGAAAGCTGGTGCAATGAAGGGTTGTGGTAGCGCTTGTTGCCTACACAGATGAAGAAATTATGTGCTACATCGCTCGTTATGGGGACTTATGTAGGCACCAAAATCGCAATGATAACCTTTACATGTTTACATCATGAGGAACGATGGGTCGGCCTGATTATTGTCGAAAGTAAGAGTGGACGTATGCAGAATAAGGCCGTTCGCCCTTTTAGAGGGCTGGATGGAGCCGAAAGTAAGATTGGACGTATGCCGCTGTGACATGTAAGGGCGTGAGAAGCCATTCCGCAATCGTATCGCACGCGAATAAAGGAGGTTGCATCGATGTAATCGAAAGTACTCGTGCATGCGCCGAAAGGGATCGTGCTTTTGTAAAAAGTAACAGCGAAGTTGATCTCGCATTGTATTCTCGGTGTGTCTGATTTTCCGACAACAAAATGACATAGGCACCGAAAGTAGTTTGTAACCATGCGCGAGCACAATTATGTCGATAGTGAATTTTTCTAAATCTTGTAGAAATAAATATAAAAGAAGTCATACTTTAGCACAAGTAGAAAAGACATAGAAAGACAGCTTATCAAATAAGTGTATGTCATGACGTAGTTCATACGTATAATATGACATAAGTAGTAAATGCACAAAAAAATAATCCAGCACATAAATAACATTACAAGTCAAGCACAACCCCCTCTCGCACGTTTGCTCGGCCCTCCCTTCTTGCGTTGTCTGATTTGCTCTGTCGGATAGGTCAAATTATTAGGTAGGTGCCTATGTCGTGCCTGCTACTGTGGAACGGCATCCTCTGGCTGCACGGACTCCCTCTGCTGCGTAGGCTGCGTGACCGGAGGAGCACCGTACCAGTAGTCTATGCCAGCTTGCGCATCGAGTGCATCCATCGCAAAGAAATCGTCCACGAACTGTGTTCAAGGAGAGACAGCAAGAACTACAGAATGCCCCTGGGAAAACCCGTAGTCGTCACCTGTTGCAAAATAGAGGAAATGCCACATTATAATAGTTAGTAACTATGCATAAAAATTAAGAGAACGATGATGGTAACTAGGTTGTAAACAATACTTACGTGTGTGCTGTGTGTACCCTGGCTCCAGTGCACGCAGAGTAATGTAAAGTCCCCAACCCGGTGTGGGCGCCAGGTTGTCCCCTGTCAGCAGGTAAGGAAAGTTTGGCTCCGCATAAGCTCCCTGGGTATCGTACACCTGCTGTGGCTGTGGACATTGCGTAGGTTACGATATGGTATAAAACGGAGGTTGAGTACGATATGAACTGGATGTTAAGCAAGGTAAACGTGTTGTACCTGAGGCCGCGGTGATGCCATACTCGATGCCGGAACCCCAAAGTCAGACGATCTCCTTAGGCGGACAGGGGGAGACGTCTCCTGAAGCGAAGGCCGAGCGTGCGATGGACCGGCGTCGTCGTGGGCGTGACGTGACGAAGAGGAACGGAACTAGTCCACACTAGAATGGAAACACCTCCAACGCGTAACACAATGGAACCAACGAAGGTACTGTCCGTACGAAGCTCCGTCGTCTGGAGGTGTTTGGAGAACTAAGTGCTCCGCTGCATGTTCCCACTCCGCAACCGTTGGCGCGATCGTTCGAATAATGGTCCCCTCGTGAGACAGACCGAGTCCCTTCCAGGAGTACCTACATAGGACGTAATGAGCATGTAAGAAACATATACAATGGGGTAAAACACACTACTTCAAATTAACATTGTCAGATGTGTACTTACTTATGGAGGCTACCAGCTAAAGAGCGTCCAGCTCTCGGAGGGTAGTCTTGGTACATGCCGAGCTATTTAAGTACCCTCTGCACGTGGTATGGCTCGACGTGCACGTCCAACATGATGTGACAAGTGGTCCCCCAGAACTCTACGTCGCGCGTGCAGAGCTGCGCAAGACCGTGCGGTGCCCACTCGATGACATCGTGATGCGTGTATGGGGTCCAACGAACACAGTTGGGCGTAAGCTGATCGAAGTCGGCCACGAACTGTGTGTACACGCGACGTGTCGTTCCGCTCACCCACCTCGGCTGCAAAAGCAAGAAATATATGATTAGTGCCCGTAAATCGAGATAATGCGCAAAATAAGAAAGTGCTATGCAAAATGCATTGCAATGTACAATTTACCTCGCGATGTGTCCACAACGAGCCCATGGTGGGACGATCGTCGATGTCTTCAAGACCAGACTTGTACATCTCATCGAAGCCGTAGCTTGCGTACGACTCTAGCTGTGGCCTCCCAATGTCAAAGCGCTCATGCACCCATAACATTAGAAGCAGAGGGCATCCTGTCAGAGAATTTTGCTTGCTATTCCTTGTGCAAGCATCGCAGAGCCAGGCGTACGTCGCTGCAAGAACAGCCGATCCCCAACTATACTACGAAATCTCCTCAACAGGTAGCTCGACGATCTGCTCCGCGTAGTGGATGAAGTGCTTGTCCACGGAGTCAGCGTGAGTCCCCGTGAATATCACCCACCCAAACAACCATAGTAGATACGCGACTAAGTGTCGGCGCACTACCTTGTCCTCCTGATCCTCTGGGAAAACCTCCTGGTGGAACTGCTGCAACCAACTCCTCGTGGGCCCATGCCCATCTGTGAGATCGTCTAGCGGAGCAGCCACCACTCCACCGAAACTGGCCAATAGATCATCCGCCCATCCAGCATGGACCTGTGTCGGGCCAACTGCTGCACCCGCTATCGGTAGACCCAACAAAAAAGACACATCTTCTAGAGTGGGTACCATCTCTCCAACTGTCACGTGAAAGGTGTGTGCCTCGGGCCTCCATCTATCCACCAAAGCACTCAGCAAGGCCACATCAATGTTGAAACGTGGTGACCTTTCACGTGAAGGCTCAACCAAGCGTGCGAAGGTCAACAACCCAGCGGCTCTCAACCTGTTACATGTCAAAAAGAAATAATTAGCAATGCGAAAAAAATTAAATGACAGTACGCTGACAAATGGTTTTTCACATACCTTGGAACCCAACGAGGATCGATACGCCAATACTGATCCGGTCCCCGTATTTTCAACACGTTGCAGAAAGTTCCTTGACTAAGTCGTCGCGAGCGATGATGTTTATCGATCACCTCGTCGATCAGCGATACGTCATCCCTGTCAGCCATATCTACAAAATGCATGATTATCAGTGTCATGAGCATCAGAAATGAATTAAAAAATGACAAATTGAGCGTGAAAAATTATTCAAGACAAAATTTTAATATCAGAAGTCAAATACTGATAAATTGAAGTGAACACACTGCGGTGCTAGTAAATATCAATATTACAAGCCAGAAACATGAAAAAATGAGCATGAAAAAGTTATGCAACGCGATAGTATAGTAGTACAGGTAAAATACTAATAAGTTCAAGTGAACACACTCTAGGACTGGTAAATATAATTATTACAAGATGAATAACTAAGGATTATTTCTCTTCGTCGACCTCTGCCCTGGAACACGACGAATATCGCTACCTTCTGCATCTTTGCCTACATTGTACATGCTGCAATCTTTACGGGCATGGTCTCCGTCGCATACAATGCAAGCTTTTGGACACCGCGAACGTATGTTCGTTTCAGCTTCATCCATGTGGTTCTTGATTCGACGCGTCTTGCGACGCCCCTTCGTGCCAACTAGCAAATTTGAGTCAGGCACCCAGTTGGCTTCCCCTGGGGGTGGGCGAGTGAAATCACATACCGCACGCCAACCACGTAATTCACCTCGCCAGGTTGCCTCCCATGCTTCCTTAGTAAAGTAAGGCGAGATAAATATGTTCGCATCGACACCACCTTTAGCGGAAGCGGCAAGAACATGAGAGCATGGCAGATGTCGAAGGAAAGACTTGTTGCAGTTGCATTTGCAAGCATGATAGTCTGGCCACAACGTGCACTCCAATGTGATGTCCGTACTCCCAATACCAACTCCACTCTTGTCACGCAGTCGTACCTCAAACAACAACTCCCTATTCCCAGCAGGCTAGACCCTGTGCATTCCCCCCTTCTTGCTTTTCTCCTCCATGTACTGTGTGATAGCGGGACTATACCTTACATTAGGATTGGCAAGGTTAAGACTAGCCATGGCGTATCTTTTACAAAGATACTTCTGTGTACCCCTTGTGATGCCCTCCAGGATAGCAACAAGTGGTAAAGGACATGTATTAGCAACAAGTGGTAAAGGACATGTATTTTTCATCACCCAGTTGTACACTTCTGCAAGATTTGTTGTCATCACACCATACCGTGAACCATTGGTATCGTACAACAAGGACCACTTTTCCCTTGTTTCATGTTCTATCTAGTCAGTGAAGCACTTCGTAGCCCTCCCCCGCTTCCTACATCGAGTAACAGATGGTGATTCGTTTGGAACGGGTTTCAGGCCTTCCTGCTCCTCTTGTCGGGCAAGAACCGGTTTTTTCCGAACCTCTTACATGTGAGTAGTGGTCAACCGATCCAGCTGTTCTCATATAACGTTGAACTTTCCTTGCTGATTCTGCTTGCACAACTTTTTGAACAGGTCCATTAACCTCTTACTCCAGAATTGTCTGTAAAAATTTGCACCGAGATGTCGCATACACCATCTGCTATGCAAATCTGGCCAGCATACCTCCTCTATTACATCTTCCTTTAGCTGTTACACCACCGATAGAATGCCAGCATGTCGGTCATGCAGAACACACACATTTGGTCTGTTTTGAACAACACACCTTTTAATGTGACGTAGGAACCATAGCCAGTTCGATGTGTTCTCGCTTTCAACAAAAGCGAAGGCAATGGGGACGACATGGCTATCAACGTCAACTCCGATTGCGGTTAAAATAGTTTCCCTATACTTGCCTGTCATAAAAGTACCATCAACACATAACAACATAATGCAATTTCGGAAGACCTCTATCATGCACCCAAATGCCCAAAATTCACGACGAAGTACGTTTTTCCCATTTTCATTAACGTCATCGAGAATAGCCATATATGTGCCCGGGTTTCTAGCCTGCAACACCTCCAAAAGAGGGGGAAGGTTGTGGTACGAATCTTCATAACTTCCAAATCTCATCTCCAGTGCTTTCTGCTTACCCCTCCAAGCCTTGTCGTACGATATCTCATACCCGTACTCTTTCTCTACGTCATGCATTATTGTGAACGGCGACAAAAAGGTTTTTTTAACAACCTTTGAGTACACCATTTTTGCCACGAATACAGCCGTCATGTTCCTGTGTACCAAAGGGGTATTATCCAGCAAACAGGTATGCTCCTCAACCCTTGAAGCTACCCATAAGTTGTCATGCTATGGCTTGTAACCATGCACTCTCCAAGGGCATTCGGGCTTTGTGCACTTCACGTCATACGTTGTCCTATTTGAAACCTTCACCATGAACTCCCGCCTCTGCAGAAAAGCCCACCTCTTCACCGCGTCTTGTAGGTGCCCTTTGTCGTGAAACATCTGTCCAACTTGCACCTTCTTATAATCATATCGCCAATAGGCATCTAAACCATCGTTAACCCCCAGACGGCTCATCGATATGGTCGTCCAATCTTCAGGTACGTTGGTTTCCTCGTCCCACTGTGCTGTATCTTGCCCTTCCACCACGAACGAAATATATTCCTCGTTCTCCAGTTCCATCTCTTCCACTACCGCATCGTTCTCCTCAGCTGCATCAATAGCCAAAGGTGAGTCCGACTCATCGTCATCCAATTCGTTAGGCGGACAATTGCCACCGGCCACAACTAAATCTGCAGTACCCTCCTCTACTGCTTCCTCTTGCCCACTCCTGCAAATATTAATCTCTTCCACGCTACTCTCGCTGGTTCCAACAACATCTATTTTCTTTTGCACCAATATTGCCAGGCTATAACCTTTCTCTCTTACTTTAGCCACAAATTTTCTCCAACTCCCAGTAGATGCAAGCTCTACTACTCTCCACTGTCATCCGTATTCACTCCTTACTGGCCACACGGCTTTTATGATGAATTTCTTCATCAAAGGATCTATCCCGAACATATTATGCAGCCACCCTAGCACGTCGTTCAAAACCAACTGGTCTGGTGTATTTAGGGTAGTATCAACGAATGCATATACGATCAAATCTACCCCGCTATCACAAAGTTGTATTGGAGCATCGCCATAATACACCCGAACGGGCACATCACCTGACATCCTGAAATAGCATGCCAATTGCTATTAATATGTTACTACCCAGTAAAGTGTCGTATGCTCTATGCTTACATTATTGCTCTAACGTATTCAAACTATATTTCATTACTTAAATATAAGTTCCATTCGATTTTAACTAATAATAAATGTATAATACCTCCATTCGATTTTAACTAATAATAAACGTATCATACCTCCATTCGATTTTAACTAATAATAAACGTATCATACCTCCATTCGATTTTAACTAATAACACACGTTAACTAATAATAAACGTATAATACCTGTACTAACAACCAACAATGATTAACAAAAAAAATTGTCGGCATCTTAAGGGATTACAAATTTATACCTTCGCTGTCGTTGCTCTTTCCTGCACAGTTGCGGACTTCTCCTTCCCAACCGCGTAGTTATTCCTGCCGGCCAAATGACATAGCTCTGCACTAAATTAGACTACTTAAATATAACATCCTTTCGATTTGTACTAATGCTCAACATTCATTTCTCCCCGATGATAACTATTTCAACATTAAAAAATTGCTAATCACCTCAGCAAACATATACTAACTTCAAATTATTTGTAACATACAACTAAATAACTATATATGCTGACATTAAACAATGACAAATGGTACACACATTATACGTACTAACATTCAAAAATGACTAACGATTCACAAATAATAGCATCAAAATAACAAGCCTCATACTTACGAATTAAAAATTCACAACTTAACTTAGGGATTATATATTTATACCCTAACCTTTCCTTCCCTTGTAGTGCTGCTACCTCGACGACGACGACACGCAATGGCAGCAATGGCAATGGTGACGGCACCGGCGCTGGGCGCGATGGCGGGCTGCGGCTTGCGATGAGCGAGGCGCGAGGTGAGGCAGCGAGGCGAAGTGGTCCTCGGTTCAGGTGGATTCGGGACACCGGGGAGCGCCTTATAAAAGGGCCTGTCGAACGCCCATAGGTCGACAGGGGCGGTGGGGGGGCCTGTCGAACTCCCCTCATTCGACAGGTGCGGCATGTGGCAGGCGGTGGGCCCTGTCGAACGCCCGCTGTTCGATAGGGCCTGTCGACACGCCGCTATTCGACAGGCCCTCATGTCGTTTCCCCACCGTTCGACAGACCGTTATTTTTGCAATTTCATCCACATGCCAACTATTTTTGTGATTTTTCATTAAAACAATATTATTTCTAAAAGAAGGAAATATTGTGGCTCAGGTGTGGTTCGATGCAAATTAACTGGGTTATGTGTGGCTTAACCTAGGGGCAAATTTGTCTTTTAAAATTTCTCTTCACTTTTTACCTAAAGATTATAAAATAATGCCTCAAGTGTCTTGCAGCCAATTACATGGATTTTTGTGTCCCTTAGCAGTTACACAATCTTGCGATGTCCCTAACTAGTCGCACAAATTTTGAATATCCAAGAATTTTTGCCGAAGAAGGATGCATTCAAGCACTAGGGCAATACTAATAAGGTGGTAACCCTTCCTGTGCTTTTTGCTTGTGCAAAATCTCATATTTTTTAGATAACTAGCAAAAATGTATGTGCGTTATAACAGGTGATGATAATTTTCACGATTGATAAAAACTCTGTCAATTTAAACGACAAATCAAAACAAGACAAACAAACAATAGCAAAACAAAATCAGAAATCATATATAACATTGAACCCGGTTGTATTCGTTTCATGCATAACACGAAGAATCCCTTATGTACTTCTTTCCATAGTCTCACAAATCGATTGGATGGTTATTCCATAAGTTGATGCATATGTATTTTGTTATACCTCATGGACCAAAGATTGAAATTTTGATTATTTAATTAGTAAAAAAAATTACTGTAGATGAAAATTATTTGCAAGGTAATGTTGCATACACCTTAAACAATGATAAATACAAAAAGAAAATATTTATAAGGAGAGAAATTTGGAAGAGAAAAAAAGAGAAAAAAAGAGGGGATTAGAAGAAGGAGAGGATTAGGATTATCGGGAGAAAAGAAAAGAGAAAAATAAAAATAAGAGAGAGAAAGAAAAAGACACCGATCGGGAGAGGGGCGCATGTGGCGCCTGGTGAAGGTGCGTGGGATGGGGGGATGGTGAAGGCCGGTTGGATTGGATGGGAAGGGATAAAGGTTGGTTGGGATAGGGTATATAATAGTTATTGTAGACTCACGTCGAATTAGATACGGGCAACATATATCCAACTTAAACATGGATGACATACCAAAATTTTGACGAAAACATATTTAAATAGAAATTGTTTATATCCCTGGTTTCTACGGTATGGCATACAACAAGTGCAAAAAATTTTTTTCCGTACGTAGGCATATTAACACATAAGAATACAACATATATAATTAAAATTTAATTTACCATATCAATAATAATCATCTCTAACAGTTTGTTTGTATCACTATTCATTTTTCTCTCCAAATTAATTCACACTTAAGCACATCAAAATGCGTATGGTTTAGATCAAACCCATTTCCTCTTTCTCATTGACACGTGGGCCACATCCTCCAAACTCTCAAAAAATAGGATCATTTTAACCCTTTAGCCAAACATATAGATGAGATTATTCCATCCAAAAAATTAGGATGACCTAACCCATCCTACTTGATTCCCAAAACAAACAAACGCAAAAAAAAATTAAAAGACTGTAGCACACGGGCATACAGACAGACACAAGTTTGACGCCGTCAGGTTTTGGATCCGTGTTTGTTACTTGGGAGCTACTTTACCTAATCCTTTTTGTTACACAAAAAAATGGATGGAATAATTGTATTTAGAAAAAGAAGGAATCAAATGTACAACAAAAGGTACAAGATGGACGGGCCAGAAAAAAAGCATAGGACGAGGTGGGAAAAGATTAAGAAAATGTACACAAACAGAGTAGACAAAGTCTTTCAAACAAACTAAAAAATAAGTGAGAGGAGCCAGGAGAGGTTTAATGGAACAGCAACAGATCCAACAAAGAATGTATCAAAAGATGCTAAAGTCTAGCTACGACGAATCCTTGCGTTTTTAATTTGCTTGTCCATGTGAAACTAAAAAAGCCGCACTAGGTGATGGTGACAGGTATTCAACTCCAATCGACAGATCGATTGATCTGAATATTAATTCTGGATAGGTTATTTAAATCCTAAACTTTATGGGTGTTGCCATTTTTTTTTTGTCCATGAATGAAACGGGAGTCCTTTATGCATCAGAAGCTAAGCTACTATAACTGGCTACTCAATAAATAACATTCCTGCAATAAAATGATGGTTTCGTGATAATGTTAGTGATTAAGGGATCCCTCAGACAGCGGGTATATTGCATCTAAGAGAATGACGTAACGATTTTTTTTGTCAACTCATTATATTAAACGTATTTTTTTTCAACTCTCTTGGCATAATCTAAACAGCCAGTTAGACCTCTTCAAGAATATCTCTCGAGTATGTAGGATGCAATGCAACTCTTAGTGTTGATAGCCCACTTGACCGCTGCTGAAGACGTGTTACTAACACGAACGATGACACTGCTAGATGCGTAGGGATGAACGAAAAGCTCATAGCTCTAACTTGCTCGACTCGCGATTAGCTCAGCTCGTTGCATTTTTTTACGAGCTGAGCTGACGTTTTAGTTTGTTAGAGATAACAAGCCAGCTCGAGCTGGCTCGCGAGCTGCTTACAAACCAAACAAGCCAGGATAGCCTAGGTCACAAGCCCAAACCTAGCACTTCATATCTTCATATCCGCCCAACAGGGGCAAGGCCCAACAAAAACTAACCCAAAAATGGCCCAACAAAGCTTCTTTCCCTGATCCCCTCCTCCGCGCTCTAGCCGCCAGGTGTGGTGCTAGCGTTGCTACTCGCGCGTGCCTAGCATCGTGTCATCGTCCGTCTGCCGATGCCCAGTGTCGTCATCTGATGACATCTTGTGCCCTTGCCCTCGGCACTGCCCGCGAGCACCCAACGTCGCTTGCTCGCCAGTGCCCCGTGTCACTGCTGCTCGTTGGCATCCTAGTGCCCAGCACCCCAGCAAGCACGAATGCCACCACCCAACGTTGCTAGCACCGTCAGTGAGTACGAGTGTTTCCCTGGTGGTGAAGTTGCCGACGAGATCGAGCTCTTCCTGCGCGTGGCTGATGTCAACCTCGAGCTCAACCTCTAGCCCTACGCGCTGAAGCCAACGAGCACGAGCTCCTCCCTTAGGGTGCAGCTGCTGGTGAGCTCGAGCTCCTCCCTGCCATCGATACAGTGAGAATTCTCTCTCTTGCTTGGCTACCAGTGAGATTATCCCCTCTCTTGCTCGTTTCTCTGCGTGGCTCTGGCGAGGCGAGCATCCTTCCCTCTTGCTCTCTTGCTTCGAATTGTTGGTAAACTTAGAGTTCATCTCCTCCTCCACTCCATTGTGGCTCGCGAGCTAAACGAGCTGGCAAATGAGTCGAGCCAAGCCAGAGCTACGAGCTATACCGAGCCGAGCCAACTCGATATCCACCCATATTGATGCATAAGATGTTTTACAATGGTCTTTGTCGATGGGTCATAGCTGGCAGATCTAGGTCTGGAAAACCGGTGATTGACAATTGTGTTTTAAGGCTGTGATCGCACAGCTTTGGCATTAATTGCACCGACCAACAGACACGAGACTTATCTAGGTTCAGACCTAGATAAGTTCTAGATTCTAGATAACTTTACACAGGAGATGTGTTACAACTAGCTAAGTTCCTAACTCATTGAGCCTCTATGTGCTTTGTGTGTCTAAACCTTTGCTTGTGCTTTTTTTATACTTCCCTATGGTATACCAAACCACCGTAGGGCAACTGACAAGTATGTGTATGTATATCATTGTCTACATTGTACATGTTGTCATGTCGTATGTCACATTCTTTCCAACTGCACCCTGTCACCCTCCCTTGGTTCTACCACCGAAGTGACCAAGCCATCCCTGATGGAACAACTTGGTAAGAGAGAGATAGAGCAGAGGGAGGTGCAAGACATAAAATCAATTGCATTAAATGCTCTTGACCGGTTGTGAGCACGCTTGATTAATGCGAATGATGGGGCATGCATGTGCACGTCTTGTCTATACCCGGGTGGTCGGGTATTAGTGCTTGGGGCTCGAGTGGTCCTCCATGGGAGACTCCTGAGCTCTCCCCCACACATAACGCGAGGGCACGTCATGATACGCGCCGATGACGCCCATGCAACAAGATGTTTTATCACGCACTGCCACGTGTTGATCTTTGGACATATGTCCAGCGGACAGCCTTAGGCTGAGCGCACTGCCATGTGTCTACTGCTGAGAAATCCTCCCGTGGATGGCCCCGACCTGGGCATGTTGCCACGTGCTAGATCCCGAGCAGTCCTTCTCATGGTTGGCCTCTAGGCACAACCACGTGTTATTTCCTAGGTAGTCTAGCTTGCTGACTAGTCTTCTAGCCATCTCCTCATGCGGGCCTCATCCACACGCCATCTACTAGGTCAAGGAAAATTGAGTCGATGCTTTCTTTTCCAGTTTGGTAGTAAGGGTATCGCGGAACCTCTTACCCGTTACACTGACAATAGCCCCTGGCCCTGCCACTATATGTGAGGCCAGATCCTTTTCCAGTTACAGGCGAAGCACTTGTCCTTTGTCATTATGGCCTCCGAGGTGATTATGCCTTGTCAAAATTGTCGCTGTACATAAGGAGGGTTCCACCACTATCGGTAAGGAACGGCGTAAAGTGATGCCCCACATGTTCATCACTTGCCATCTTTCCCAAGATTTGTTGGTGCCATGTCCCTCTCACCCATCCCATAAATATCCAACCATTAATGTTATTATCTTCTTTACACCACCGTCTCAACCCCTCGCTTTCCATATTCTTCTTGCTTCCCCACTAGGTCTTTCAAGCCCTTCGTCTTCCTCGTGCCTACACACTTTTTCTTGACCAACTCCATGGTTGATCTCCCTGCCTCCAAGTGCCATGGCCAATGGCTCAACGTGCTCCCCAAAACTAGCACAACCGGTGGGCCATGGGCTTCACATTCCACAACGGAGAAGCACAGCTGAATCCAAAGCCAAAGAGATCATGATCTTTCCACCTTTCATTCTTGCATGGCTGGTGTACCCATTCTCGCCTACTACGACATCCGTCTGCTCTACCTCCAACCCAACTCCATCATCATGTTTGCCATCTTCATCCATCTCTTTGAGATGTTCATGGGGTGAAGCCGAGCATCGCGCTCTTTCAACTGTTTTACTTCCTCTGACCCCACACCACTAGCTTCAAGGTCACTGGGTGCTATAACTTCCATCACAACGATGGCATGAAGACCATGTACATTTATGCCCCCGTTCACTCCAAGTGGGAGGGGTTGCACGAGGATTGGTTGTACTCAACACAGGATCACCCTCCTCCAGTAGCACTCGCCACGCTACTCTCTCACAATAAGGCTATCGCATCTACCAGCGAGGAGACCGGGGCCGTCATACTTTCATAACATTGTAATTTCACTAGGTTCTTTAAATGGATGAGTATTTTGTTGATACCAAATTGGGTTTAATCTCCATGGGTATTAGGTGTAGAAGTGTACAAAAAAATCTCAAAAGGTTGTAGATGTAAGGAAGGTGGTATTCTCTGTTGAGTAAATATACATGGCGAGTAAGTGGGATTTACTACTACATGCTTATTAAGGAGCCATGTTGAACAAGTTTGGTAAGTGGGTGAAAGAACTCACGAACTGAGCACTCTATAGGGGTCCAAATTAGTACAGAGAGAAAAAGATAAAAGTGCTCTTTATTAATAAGAAAGTAGTATTGGTGGGTAGGTATGTAAGGGTAGTTAAGGGGATGGAAACGAAATTGTTTTGGGATAAATGTTAGAGGCTACTCTTTGGCAACTATAGGATAGGGATGTCAGTTGTTGGGGGTGTGGAAAAGGGAGTAGTAGGAGACTAGGGAGGAGAAAGTGGGAGGGTGGCCATCTACCAGCACGCTGCCACACTATCTTCCACTGTCGTATCATCCTCCCAAGCCCACGTCAAATTCATCTTCCTCCCCAAAAAGAAATTAATGATGGCACATGAGGCCCTACCACTAGCCTAGGAGTGGCAAAATCCCCATTGAGGGCCGAGGGCAGAGCAGGGCCAGAATTTGACCCATATGTCAACCCCCCCCTCCCCCATCATCTCATGCGGGCACGGGATGGGGATCGATTCCCACCCACAGGTGACCATGAGGCCCTGAAAGTAGGAAGCCCATTAAAAAATACCAAATAATAATTCACAACACAAGAGAAGCACATCTACACTGCAAGACTAAATTCACTCCCAAGTCTATTCATCCCATGTATAAAATAGAAAGTAATCCTATCATTCGGTTCCCTTCAATGCCACTGCTAGTTGTCCTGACCGATTGAGTCCCAACCCCTGCATTGCGTTGCACGAGAAGACCACGCCTAGCACCTCCGCCTCCCATCTCATATCCACCTCTCGCTCGAGTGCATGGTCGTGGTTCCTTGCTCAGCTCCCGCACGACGGCCTTTGCCTCCAAACTCTATTGCGCCTTACTAACTCCTACATAACCTCCTCGCCGCTGCACGCATCTTGCATCCTTTGTCTCCACCTCATCTCATTGCCTTCATCGCCACTGCACTTCACCGACTCTTGTGTGGACTCTAGTTAGCGGTTGGGGACCCACTGGGGGCAAGGGTTCTCCCCTAAAGAAGCTAGTGGGGGCGAGGCAGGGCCTTTCCTGCCAATCCGGCCATGCCCTGCTCCCCTCTCTTCTTACAATCCTAACCAGGGAAACCTCATGTGGGCAGGCCTGCCCAAGATTGCCGCTAGCCTTGTCTCCCATCGTTGCCACCAGACTCACCCTACAAGCTAGGCCACTCGTCTCACCATCACCTTCATCGACCCCGGCCCCACCACGCATGGATCTGGGTATTCTCACTGAGGATACGCCAGATCCTGCCGTGGAGAACCTGGATCTAGGACCGGTCGCTGCCATGACCAATGAGTGACTCTGTCGCCACAACGCCCACAAGGGGGTAGAAAGAACCAGGCCACCACCATCCTTCTGGTCGCCCGGAATTCTGGTGTGCCACTTGAGCGACAATGATTCGGAGGAAAGGAGGGATGGGGTTGGCGGGGGCGGTTGCTCGAGGCCTATAGGGGATGTCCCTTGGAGTGAACAAATAGGAGTGAAAGGGTCAAAATCAATGAATGAATACTCCCGGAGCATAGGCGTTCGATTGTTTGATGAGAACTATTTATGTCCTTCTCACTTTCTCAGTTTAAACAGAGATAGCCTACTACTCGTCCAAAATAACTACTTCTCCGGTCACGAATAAGTATCGTCTTGGAATTATGTAGTTAAGAACTTAACAACTTACATAAGTTAACTTTGATTATCTATCACGCCCGAAAAATATCTTTTCCGAACGCTGGTGTATTAATCCCCGTCCCAAAAAAGACGAGGTACACCACACAAACTTGATACAAAAGACACATCTTTATTAATTATCACGATAATATTTACATAATTACAAAAGCACATAAGGCCTGACAACAAAAGAAAAACAGCAGCGAACTAGCGGGCCTACGGCTCCATCTTCATAGGCGCTCAACTGAGGTATAAGCCAGGACTCCACCTAAGACTTCTTCTTCAAGAGCTTCACTGACTGGAGGGGGAAAGATTGAGTAAGGATGAGTACAACCACCGTACTCAGCAAGCCACACCGAAAAATGCACTTAATGCAAGGGAGTACAAGGATTCATTTATAAGTGTTATTTTGCTGTAAACAAGCATTTCAAAACATTTAATCATTTAAAGGTATTTTAATCAAACCACGGCTTATTTCTAGTCAAATTATTATCAAGCCGCGTACCCACGCATTCTTGCCTTAAACCAGGCCCACAGATAATAAACCAGTTGTTCCAGCTCATTAGAATAAAACCTCTAACTTTGGGTCATTGCTCCGCTTGCCCATAACCGAGGAAGTGGCTATTCAAATAGTTTATACTCTAGCCAGAGGTGTACATTTTTACCCACAAGACATGCCTTTACCTTGCGTTCTAATGCCTTGGAACCCGACATAAATTCATGACATAACCTACCGTCTAGTACTGCCCTAAACAAAGAAAACCGACATAGACTTCCCCCACCAGATGCCCTGGGTCGAGCAGACAATCTATGCCCCCGGGCGTACTGCCAGAGACGTCAACCCCACCAAGGGCTTCATCCATCCCTATCCATGTCTTCCTTGTTCATGACCGTACTAACCGATACGTTAAGCCTTACCCATTAGACATGTGGTAGTACGGAATGCTTTGCAATCGTGCCCCGAAGACCGGTTCTTATGTCGGCTAAGGTGCAACTAACAAAACCATGCACCTCGAGCCCAGCCGAAAACAAATTTGGGAATTTTGAAAGGGGTGCCTAACACATGCAGGCAAACAAGCCTCTAATCCACCATTAAATAAGATCATAGTGTCATTCCCAAAGTCTAGATTATTGTAAAACAACTAACATATTTCTATTTAAGCAGGGCTAAGCATAATCATAAAATTTCTAGTAAGCACCACATATAGAGTTCTCACTAGCTGGTTTTTGTTACCTAGGGTTGTCAAAGGTAATTACACAATAACAAGTAATAAGCTATAACAAGGATTGAAGGAAAGGCTAAATAAAACAGTTATAATGCAGTAAATTTAGTAAAGCGAATGCAATAATTTAAATTAAAATACTTTTCGCAAACTGGGATTCAATATGCTCAAGGAGAGCGTAACTTGCCTTGTTCAGGGAAAAAGGGAGGCTTCTAAAGCTTCAGTGACGAACTCGAACTGCACCATGGTAACCACCGAAACGAGAGCAACTACACGAACAAACAAAACAAAGCTACAGCTCTATGAAAGAAATGAGAACAATACATAAAAACAACAAACACGGGTTCTTTAGGTTAAAACAAAAACTAAGCAATTTGAACGGGTCAATTTGGAGCTCGTACGGCTGAGAAACGACCATCCGAAATTTAGGTGCAATTAAAGTGGATATTTTCAAGTTGTTTAATTATTATTAAACTATTAAATTATGTGTAATGCAACATCGCTCGGGGAGGGGAAAGGATCGAGCGACTGGCAGCCGGGACCCATGGGTCAAACGGCTAGTTCACCGTGGATCAGGTTCACAGAGACGATCCACAGGAAGGACGGAGTGAGACTATGCATGTCAACCGAAACAAGTGCCGACAAGCGGGGACTCACACGAATGCCACGCGGGCTGCACACGTGGGCAAGCACGAGGCGGCCAAATGGGCACACAAACACGACCACCACACGTGCACGCGAAGACCGCACGAACAACCGTCGACACCGGTGAACGAGACCGGGACCGACAACAGCACGACGGGCACGATGGCGACTCGGGGAGCACGAGGAAGGGGCAGCGAGGGAGGGGTTCTCACCACAACGTGACGAGGCGAGGGGACGACAGCGACTACCGATGACGAATGGGGAGACGGCTTCGGCGACGACCCTTGCGCAAAGGCGAGGACGAGCTTGACGACGAGGAGCCGAGGACGAGGGCGACGACGAGGGCAGCAGCGACGACTCGGGGACGACGAAGACGAACTTCGAGCTTGGCGAAGAGGCAGACGACGACGACGCGAACGACCTTGATGACACGGGCGACCTTGACGACGCGGACGACCTTGACGACGAGGACGACTTCAACTTGACGAAGGGAGGACCGATGGCTAGCGTGACCAGGAATGACTAGCGGACGACGAAGACAGCTGGCAGCGGCCGAACGACGGTGAGGCCAGCGTGAAGCACACCGCTGCGGTACCCACGGCGGTGGCGACGCAGGGGGTCGATGTGCCAGCGAGGAGGATCGGTCGGCCGAAGGTAGCACTGGCAACGAACGACGACTGAATGTCTGCGACGCCCGGCAAGACCGAGCGGTGGCCGGTGAAAAGAATGACGCCACGACATCAGGCAGCACACCGGCAAGGGCGGTAGGGGCTGCTGGAGTATGAGGAGGACGACGACGGCAGGAGGCAGTGTAGTGGCTGCGGCAGCATGGGTTGCCGGCGTCCACAGCGCTCCGGCTAACCTCGGACAAGACGGAGGTGAGGCCGGGAGAGAGGGGGTGGCTGCGAGGCCGAGGATGGCGGCGGCATGGTCAGGCGCTGCTCCAGCCGACCGAGAGGGGCAGCCGAAGCTTGCCGGCGCGATGGAGAGAGGAGGCCACACGGGAAGACGAAGGGAGAGCAAAAGGGCTCGGGAAATGCAAAGGAGAGGGAGGGGAGGAGGTTGCCGACCCTTTATAGGCCGGAAGGAGGAAGGGGAACGGCCAAGGAGAGGAGGAAAAAGGTCGCAGGAGCTCACTGGCGGGAATAATGGCCGGAATACAATGGGGATTAAATTCAACGAATTAAGGACGAATTGAAAGGGGAAAACATGGGGGAATTGAAGAGGAGGAGAGGAACCAATTTTTGCAATCAAATTGGAGAGAAAACGATCGGGGAGGGAGATCAAGAGGTGGCAACGGCGCTTCTGTTTGGCCGGGAGAAGAACAGGTGACTGCTCAGCTGGAGGAGGAAGACGACCGTCGGTTGGGCCGGCTGGGCCGCACGGGGAGGGGAGGATAGTTGGGCCGGGCGAGAAAGGATGCGCCGAAGGAGAAGGGGAGGGAGGAGGCGGCCCGAAAGGAGGAGGAGGTTGGGCCAGCGGCTGGGATGGCCCAAGAGTGAGGAAGAGAGGCCCGGGAGGGGGAGGGAAAAGAGAGGGAGGGAAGAGGGACTTCGGCCATGGGCTGAGGGGAGAGGGGAGGACTTTGGGCCGAAAGTGGGCTAAAGAGAGGGAGAGAATTATTTTTAGGTTTTCTATTTAATTAAATTTGAAATTGGTTATTGTTGCATTAAAATTATTTCTTGTGCTCTGAAAATTTAAGTAAAAATTGAGGGACCAATTTGGAGCGTGGAGAATTTAGGAAAAATCCTCCAAGCCACTTTCGAATTTTTCTTGCCCATATTTTAGTGTTCAAGATTTCTTTTATATTTTTAATTATTTCTATTATTCCTTTTAGAAAGCGATTTTTAACTTGGGATGGATTTATTAGGACGTGACATTATCACAACTATTGTCTAGCTAGAATATAGATTCTGGGCATATGACAATGGCATAGCCAATTCTATTATAGCAAAAGCTTTGATATCAGTATGAAACTTATATGACTGTTTTTCTTGGACTTTTGTAAAAAAAATAAAGAAATGATCAAAGTTATATATACCACAACGAACAGCATGAGTGCTATGTTGTAGCTTCAGTTCTTGTATAAGCAGTACATGAAGCTTGTTATGTGACAAATAATAAAGAAACAAGGTTCCTGGACATATATAGGACGACCAATATAACAGTGGCGTGGTTCTATATGCTTTTTGTTCTAGTCCTCCTTCGACTCCACACGGCCGTCTGTACCGGCAAAGCATTCGCTACTTCTCCTTGCGCGTGATGCCTGTGTACTCGAACCCCAGCTGCCCCGCGAGCACCTTCTGAACGTAGTTGGCCACCTCGACCGGCGACTTGCCGCCGCCGCCGCAGGTGAGCTCCCTCGGCAGCTGGCTCAGGAACGTGACCTCGTACGCTGGCCGCGGGTTCATGAAGAAGAAGTAAGAGTCCATGCCCTTAAACCCGCGCGCCGTGGAGCCATGGAACATGGTCTCCTTGGTGGCGATGGCCACCGGCACGATGCGGTCGGTGAGCTCGGCGAACAGCGAGCTGAACCGCAGCAGGAACGGCCCTCGGCAGGTGGTGCCCTCGGGGAAGGCGACGATGTCGACGCCCTCCTCGAGCAGCCGCCGGACGCGGTCCGCGTCCCTGTCGCGCTCCCTGCACAGCGCGACGGCCTTGATCGGCGAGGCCGTCAGCGCCTCCGAGAGCGTGGAGCTGCCGTACGCTTTCCTAGAGACGCTGTACGTGACGCAGATCACCTTGCGACCCAGCGCGGCGGCGACGGCGACCGGATCGAGCACGGTGCGGTGGTTGCACACGAAGAGCACGCCGGGGCTCCCCTGCGCGGGCGGCGGCGGCGGCAGGTGGCCGCGCACCACGAGCCCGACGCCCATGAGCCTGTAGGCGTAGAAGAGGACGCGCTCGGGGAGGAGCAGGTTGAGGCACACGCGGAGGAGCGCGAGCGCGAAGCCGAACGGCATCCATAGGAAGACGAGCAGCGTGTTGATCGCCGTCGGGCGCTGGACGAGGCGGCCGTGGTGGAGGACGACGGTTCTCCGCAGCTGGCTCTCGGGCACCGGCCGGTGCTTCCGTGAGGTGGTCACGATGTACGCGTCCTGCATGCATGCGTACACGCGCCACATTAGTCAAGATGCATCGAGATAAGTCATACACAGTTCTCGTGCATATGTGGATGCAACGGAAATATGATATTGTACGGATCGATGGGCACATGGAAAAGTAAAAAAAATAACGCTAGCAGACTAGAATTTACAAGCAGAGGATTAGCTTATCATATCAGCATGGTTAACTACAGATTAACCCTAAGTTGTACTACCAAAGTTTACACGGTGTTATATAGGTTTGTCCGGTTGCCCCCAACAGCACAATATATAGTCCGCGTCCCTACCTGTTGATAACCGATACGCTGATACAAGATCAGAGAGCAACCAGAAATGCATTCACATGTATGATATATCGATCTTGACATAAGCTCGTGATCGTGATGCTCCATCGGAAATTTGGGATCCAGTTATAGCAGGACCATTACTTGCAAGCACAATGGCCCAGCAAAACGGTGTTAATTCCATGCAAAGTTGGAGGGAAGAAACAAGAGACCCTGTACATCGTGGACGAAAAACTATTCTAATCACTTAAGAAAATATTTTTATTGATTGCATGTCATCTAAATGATTATAAAAAAATTTAAAAAAATTTTAAATGATTATAATTTTTTAAAAAATAATTAATAAGATAGATTAATATGTGATAGATCAACTGTGAATATACGTTAACTAGCTAAAGTTTAATTTGTTTTCTTTTTTAACTTGTATAAGTTGAATTTTAATTTTTATATTTGTGAAGTGATATATCACGTATTAATCTATCTTCTCAACTTTTTAAATTTTTTTATAACTATTTAAATGATATGTAAATAACGAGAGAATATTCTCTGGAGAGTTTAAAATTCACTCCCTATCATGTACGGCCAGACTTTGGTTATTTCTCAGTCTAGCAATCACAAATTTGCTCACGTTCATATTCTCCCTGGCCTTATTTGGGGACATAAGTACATCACAAGTATAAATTCCAACCAAACGGTATTGAGTGGCACCTGGACCGGATATCATGAAACAGACAGGCTAACTCAACCATTCAACCAAGCTGGAGTGATCACTGACAGCTGCCCTGCTATGAGCCATCCGCTACTTAATTGCCAGTTAGCATATAGGACATGAATGCAGGGAACTTGGGAAGAATATAACCGATCAGTTCATGCCATCCGTGAAGAGAGCTAGCATATAGATTCAGAGTCACCTACAGAAAAGGATAACGAGAAAGCAGTGGACGATATCAATGGCACAACTACCTCTCAACTGATCATCTCACCGGTGAATGCAGAGTGCAGACACCTAACGCGGAGAGATTGGTCCAGATCGATTAATGCCATACTACAATTATCCTCAGCATAAATGGCAACGAACAAAATGCATACTCGTTGTACTATTCAGTGTATACTACAGTACAAGGAATGAATATATTGTTTGTACTGTTGCAGTTAACCTACTTATATATGCCAAATACTAAGTACAAAATTGGGCGGCCACATCGCAAAATCCATATGCTGCCTGCAGGTTGCACTATAAGCTACTTGCCGTTATAAATTTACGGTACTACCAAATACAAAGACACAAGTAATGAACAAGTGTACTAGTACAATCCTAGCGAGAGAAAGTTAATGGACTACTACCACTATTTATTAAAATATAATTTTATTATCTTAAAAAATTCCAAGAGAAATCATATTCTGTATGTAAAACCTGGTCTCTCTAGTTATTATATATTTGAAGATACCAATATTTTTAATGTAAAATTTAGGTAACTTGAGATATTTTCTTAATAACTATAAATTTCTTTTTTCTAAAAATGAATTCATTTTTCTACATCTAGACAAATACTTGTTCATAGTTGTGTGTAAAAGTAAATTGTTTTTAGAATGGAGGTAGTAAGTAATTAATGGAAGAGGCAATGCACATGAAAGTGGATTTTTTCCCTCGAGGGGACGTCCCTCGTTTCATGCATGACTATTAAAAAGTCATCAAAATATTTTAAAAAATTATCAAGATATATCAATATATGATATATCTTTTCACAAACATGCAAGTTAAAATTAAACTTATACAGTTCGAAACAAAAATAACAAATTTGATCATGAATTACACATTCTTTTATTTTTTACTTGTATAAGTTGAATTTGAACGTGCATGTTTATAAAGTGACATATCATATATTAATATATCTTACTAATTTTTTTCAAATTTTTTGATGACTTTTTAAATGACATGAAAAATAAGGGATATCCTCTAAGGATAATTAGAGTTTCCCGATGCACATGTGTAGTATTGTGTCCGTACCTTGCAGATGGCCATGAAGTCGAAGTCGCTCTCCCTGTCCCCCATGCCGACGTCCGGCAGCGCATCGCCGAACTCCCTCACCACCGCGTTCCTCTTGTGCTCGCGGATGAGCACACCGGGCTTGGCGACGAAGCCGGTGGCCCTGCCGTCCTCGCTGACCTCCAGCTCCGTGCCGATGACCCTGTCCACCCCGAGGAACGCCCTCGCGAACGGCTCCACCATCACCCTGGGGCTCGCCGTGACGATGCACCTCCTGCCGAAAGAGCTGAACACCCGCCACCCCTCCGGGTGGACGTCGCGGGCGTAGAACCTGGGCAGCACCGACCGCGCCACCGACTCGATGTCCCTCACCTGGAGCCCCGCCACGGCGATGTACAGGAGCGCGCGCACGGCGAGGGACTCGGAGAAGGTGATGTAGGTGAGGTAGACGAAGGGCACGGACATGAGCAGCACGACGGCGCGGAGGAGGCCGCCGGCCTCGAGCGCGACGAGGAGGTAGTACGGGAAGGCGCTGCGGGACAGGAGCAGCGTGCCATCGAGGTCGGAGGCCACCGTCTGCTGCGACCGCCCCTCCGTCGAGCACTGCTCGATCGGCTTGAACATCCGAGTCGCCATGCTTACCATGCAACGAGGGAGACGGAGCAGCAGAATGCAGGGGGTTGTGCGTACGAAAAGGAGTAGTAGAAATGGCAGGGAATATTATATGACCGATCTACGGGTACATGCAAATTACTAGCAGGGTGTGTGTGCCTCGATCGGTTGAACATTAAATTGGACAGCGAGGATGTGCGTGCTTTGTCGTGATCAAACTTAATTAACATTTTTTTCTCAAACGTCAATGAAATTCCTTCTCTGTGAGGATTTGACAGTTTCATTCAACGTGAAGCACAAATAACGTTACTACACGTATTCAATTGTATGACCTCTGGAGCATTTGTCCTCAGAAAGAAAACAAGCAAAAGCATTACCCAGTGGTACTTTTCAGACAAGGTTCCCTAACAAAATGAGGTTTCACTGTAGCGGGATCAGCTATTTCTAACGGGTATTAACCCTCATCACTATCGGGTAGGGCCCCCGTCACTGACCAAAAGTCAGTGATGTGAGAAACTATCTCAATCGGACATAAGGCCGTCACGGATGGAAGTTATCTCAATCGGGCCTAGCAATATAGTCCGTTACAGATTAGATTGACCAAGAAATACAAGTCAAACCAGGTTGGGTAGAGCCCGTCACGGAAGACTAATCTCAATCAGGCAAACTACTCAGCCTATCACCGATGACTACCATCGCTAACAGGTTTTACTAAAGAGCCTGTCACCAATAGGTTTGACCCCACCTGTTGAGTCAAAATATTCCTGGTTCGGATGACTTATCTCTATCGGGCTTATATTAGGAGCCCGTCAGGGATGACTATATCCCTATCGGGCTTTCTTAGGAGCCCGTCACGGATGATTATCTCTTTCGGGCATTACTAAAATGCCCGTCAGGGATGACTATGTCAGCAAAAAAAAATAAAATTCGTTTTTTTGGCTAGCCTCAGGCCTTTGCTAGCCATGCCCGCTGCAAAAAATGACAGTCCCAGCAACCCCATTCCCAGCATTCCTAATTCACAGCCAATTCACAGCCAATTCACAAAATTCTCAGCCAATTCACAAAATTCACAGAATTCTCAGCCAATTCACAGCCAATTCACAAAACCGCCGACATGCATCAAAACCTGTAAAACTGAGTTATAAATTGGAACAAGTATATATGTAATTAAGAAATGCAAATATATACAGAAGAACATGCATAATTGTATTACAAAGAATATTTACAAAAATCAAATGTTTGTCGCAAAATCATTTCTTTCCGCTAGGACTTGACTCTAAACATTCCTTTCGGCGACAAGAGATTATCTAGTATGAATTGTGCTATCTCCTCTCTAATGATATTGAAGTTGATTTCCGGAATCACCGAAAGTTTTTCCTGCATGCGAGGCGTCAAGTTAGTCTACATAATTGGAAAGTTAGTATGAATCATGCAATCTCATCTCTAATGTATATAAACAACTGAAGCACACACCTCAAGGTCGAGCAATGTCACCTTGTCTGCGAGGGTCCTCATGTTATGGCAGACGTGGAATCCACACTGGTCGCCAACTTGTTGACGTATTGGAAAGTCCTTTTTGTGACCGAGTGTGGGATGCCCTTCCTTATGCCTCCCGCCTTTTGCCACGTATTGGTCCTAGGCATCGTTCAAGGCAGCTTCGATCGCCGACCAATCGTATATTTCTTTTTTGATATTGAAGTTAAGGTAGTATACCAAACTCCACTTCGGCACTATGACCAGGAGAATACAATGACGACTGCGACATTAATAAATTGCATGTTAAATACTAAAGCTCTACGTGCCGCAGGTTTGACTGTAAGTAGGGAACACGGTTACTGTTCAGAGTAAGCACACATAATGAAGTCCTTGTCTTGGCGGGACCATAAGCAGTCCTTGATATATTCTACCATGCTGGCTCGATCGTAATTCATAGTTGTCTCGTTGACGACACTTGGATCGAGCAAAGCAACATGGGGAGCATTACGATGGACATGCTTCCAAGTTAACCTAGAAGCAAGACAAGAATTAGGGTAAGCGTAATACAAGGATAGTTATTACCATATCTCGTATGAAAGAATACTCACAAGGAGTAGCACTTAAGGAGGTTGGTGTCGACCGCTCGCACCCTGTAGAGGTCCCATAGATCTTGAAAGTCTACGGCGATAAAGGCTTCAGGGCCAAGGAATGGCTGTCTATCGTACTGGCCCGTCATGGAGGTCTCTCTATGCTTCCTCCTTGCGTTGGACCTCTCCATATAGTACCCATGCAACTCCTTGCATGCAGGGCCCATCTTTGATAAGGCGTCGTCTCCGACCAATGGCATGCCTAATGTGAATTCTTTAGGAGCTGATGGCGCCTTGCCAAGGTCTAGCTTCTTCGGAGCCAGAAGCGGCCCTTCCACATTTCCTCTTCCTCTCCCCCTTCCAGCAGCTCTGTTGCGTGATCCAAGCTTGGGTGGAGAAGATGTCGTCCTCTTTCTTTTTGTGGAGACTGGGGGGAGGAACACTCTGCTGCTGACCTCTTGTCCGTCATCCCCAAAATCTGTATCATACTGCAATTGGAGATCTTGATCTCCTTTTTCAACGACAGGAGGGACAGATACAAGAGCTGGAGGGGGACGTGGCGGCGGCGGCGCCGGGCGAGCACTTGGTGCTGGCCTAGGAGTTAAATTTATCTGAATGTTCTGCTTGGGCCATTGGATAAAGGTCTCGCGTGCAGCTCCAAGGGTCAGAACCTCGTCATTTGGTGGGAGTGGGAGAGTGAAGCCAACCCAATCGGGCTTCACCATGTCCACTTGAACTTTTGCATGGTCGGCTAGCAGCTGCCCCCCATGCACTCGGGTCTCCGGCGTGGGCTTGAACGCAAGACCCTCTACGGCAGGAATTGCAAAGTCCTTTGTCACCCTAACGACTAGGGTGCACGATGTGGGTCCCTGCAATAGATTCATACGTGTGTTTATAATATGTTATAATGTACTGTGGTGCTAAGAAAACATATACGTTTTGTGTTGGTTTTACCGATATGTGGTCCACCGCATTGGGGGCTGGTGTTTCTTGTGCCGCCGCCCCAGTAGATGCACAGCTGCTACATCTCTGCGTGGGGCTCGTTTCTACTATGGGAGCGGCAGCAGGCTCGCTTTCCCTAAGGCGTGCCTCCACCCGAGCCTCCACTTGTAACAACTTGGAATCGAACTCTTCTCGGAGCTCGTTTCTAATCTCGTCACGAAGTTGTGCCTTCAGGCGTGCATCTTTCTGTGCCTTTGAAAGCCTGTGCTTCCTGTACTGCCACGCGTATTAGGGAAACCCAAGCTTCCATGGAACATTGGAGCCAATGCCCCTTGTCCGTCCACGGTGTTCTTTGCTTCCCAACGCTTTCGTGAGGACGTCATCCTCGCATCTTTGTGAGCAGACCTCTTGGGAGGACTGTCTCTCAGCAGTCAGGTCGACCTGCGATGCAGTTAGGACGAATTTATTCAAGAGTACGATACAACCTATCAAAACATAATCTACGTGTGGTACTTACGATTTTCTGGTACACCGCTTGATCTTCGGGATTTGGGAACGTTAGTGTTCCATCACTATTCTTCTTCACCCTCGCACTTACCCAGTTCCTTGCTCGGGTGGTCGGGATATCACCAAGTACTGGCGGCGTGTTAGATTCAGCAGCAGCTTCATCCTCCTTGACCCATTCGTGCTGCTTCCCGGCGTAGCCTCCGGTGCCAAGCCGGTGCAGGTGAACGTTTTTTGCCTGCAACCTCCTATAGGCCTTGTTTTTTTCCCGAGACTCAGGGGTTGACTTTGTGGCATGGAACTCTTCCCACACGACCCGTGAGATGAACGGGTACTTCCCGAATGGTTCTGGCTGGGCGGCGTTGAGGACGTAGTCGGTGACCAACGTGGTCTTGAAATTTTTCTACAAATTGCCTATCTTGCGGATAGCCTGCCGCTTGAGACTTGCCTCGGCCTTTGGGGGGTATTCGAAGCTTTCCTTGAACTGCTTCCAGGCCTCATCTTTTTCTTCTTATGGGACCAGATCGATGTGGTCCTTTAATATGGTGATGTTCCGCCTCCCGAGGATTCCGCATATTGTGGCGAACTTTTTGACAGCTTTCGCAGGAGCCGTCGGAAATCCCAGATCGTCCACCTCTGTTATGGTGTACACTTCCTTAGGGATCTTATTCTGGGTCCTAGTAGCCCGGGTCGATGTTGTCCCACTAGCACTCGCTGACATGGGTTCGCCTTGTTGCGACATTTTCTATACAACTGTTGTACGACAAGAAAGTTAAAAAAATTTATAGAAAAACTTATTTTGGTTGAGTAGATAACTTATGCTAAGTTTAGGATATGGCCTCAGTTTTGCTTAGAAATTGTGCATCAATTACAATTATTTGCAAGTGTACTTCCCCAAAAAAAAGAACAAGTGTAGATGGTTTGTTCTTATGCAAAAAGAACAAGTGAAGTTCCCCAAAAAAAAGAACAAGTGTAGATAGTCTGTTTTTATGCAAAAAAGAGAAAGTGTAGTGTCCCCCAAATAAAAAGAACAAGTGTACATGGTCTGTTCTTATGCAAAAAGAACAAGTGAAGTTCCCCAAAAAAAACATGTGTAGATAGTCTGTTTTTATGCAAAAAAGAGAAAGTGTAGTGCCCCCCAAATAAAAAGAATAAGTGTAGATGGTCTGTTCTTGAGCATTCATCACTGGCCATTTATCAAGAAATCATCACAGAGTAATAGTGGCAGGAAGAGGACAGATATAGAGGAAGTGGCCAAAATGAAAAAAAAAGCCAGCCTTCCCTACTCTTATCTATGATTTTCCAATGATCCAAAGTCCAAATAGATTGATATGATTTCTTAAAGCAACTTTTACATAGAATTTTTTTAAAAAACACACATTTATTTAGCAATGTTTTATCTGAACAAACAGTTCTATCACAAACAGTTCTATCACAAAAGAGTAAATTATTAGCACATATTTTCACTTTACACTAGGGTTAGCACATATTTATTAACAGTAGTGTACTCCACAAAACCTTATAGAGATTCCATGAAATTTCAAAACATAAATAAACTTCAAAAAACATGGTCTAAGTTCAAGAAGTATATCACAAGTTTCACTCATATTAACAGGCAAAGATAATCTGATGGACTGAAAAATCATGACATAACCAACAGCAAACTACTACATGCATGGTACAAACTACAAAGCATTAGGAACTGAACAAGTTTACAGGTTAGGGGAAAAAAGGAGAAACCACTTTTACACTAGGGTTAGCACATATTTATTAGCAGTAGTGTACTCCACAGAACCTTATAGAGATTCCATGAAATTTCAAAACATAAATAAACTTCAAAAAACATGGTCTAAGTTCAAGAAGTATATCACAAGTTTCACTCATATTAACAGGCAAAGATAATCTGATGGACTGAAAAATCATGGCATAACCAACAGCAAACTACTACATGCATGGTACAAACTACAAAGCATCAGGAACTGAACAAGTTTACAGGTTAGGGGAAAAAAGGAGAAACCATTTTTACCTTCAAAAAGGAGAACAAGTTTACAAGTTTACTGGTAGGCGGCGGCGGCGGCGGCGGCGGCGTCCAGGAGGAGGAGGCGGCGACGTCGAGGAGGAAGAGGTGGCGTCCAGGAGGCGGTGGCGTCTAGGAGGAGGAGGCGGCAGTCGGGAGAGAGATCGAGAGTGAGAGGAAGGAGGCGGCGGCGGCGGTTGTGACAGAGAGTGCGAGTGAGGGTGAGAGGGAGAGTGAAAAACTTAGTTTTTCTACCGATCCAGAGTCAGATCTGGATCGGTAGAAAACCTAGTCGTAGGTCATCACTATCGGGCACAAGCACTAAGCCCGATACGGATGACAATCATCCGTGACGGGCACAAGAACGAAGCCCGATATGGATGACAATCATCCGTGATGGGCAGAACTAATAAGCCCGATACAGATGACAATCATCCGTGACGGGCAGAGCTAATACGCCTGATAGAGATAAGCTCATCTCTGACGGGCATTATTTATATGCTCGATAGAGATAAGCTCATCCCACTATAGAATTAAAATATTCCTAATCAGTTGTATTTAATAATGATATTTAAGTTATAAAAACATTTATAATTAACTTGTACCCGATTTAAAATTGCTATTACATTTTTAGATGGTGTAAAATTTCTGTTAAATTAAAATATGCCTTATTAAATTAGTTTAAATTTGCCATTAAATTTTAAAAAATTATTATAATTAACCTATGCCTTATTTAAACAGTGTAAATTTGCTATTAAATTTTAAAACACACATGAATTTAAAATATGCAGATCATAAGGCACCGGTACAAAATACTTCATTACTTATATCTATTTGTAATTTACAGTACTACGAAGACTCTGTTTACAAGGATATGCCTTCCGAATGGTCAGAACGAGCGTATGCCACTTCGTCTTCAGGATCATCGACAAGGTCGATCTGAGGTCTCACATGAAGATTCTGGTTATATTCTTCCTCATCGACGACGTTGTCAACCCCAACAATTCTTCGTTTGCCATCCCTAACGACGTGTAGCTTCTTGTTAGCGGGGTCTTGTATATAGAAAATCTGCTCGACCTGCTTCGCTAGGACGAACGGTTCGTCCGCGTATCCAACCTTGGCCAGGTCCACTAAAGTGAATCCTTCCTTGTTGACTTTTACTCCAGTGCGGATATTCACCCAGCTGCAACGAAACAAAGGGACTTCGAAGCTCCTGTAGTTCATATCCCAGATCTGCTCTATGCGGCCATAGTATGTGTTCGATTCAACTTGATCCTGATATGCATCTATACGGACTCCACTGTTCTGCACTGTACTTTTGTCATCTTGTTTGACAGTGTAGAATGTGTATCCATTAATATCGTACCCTTGCCATGTGTCAACATCCCAGCTTGAGCCCCTTGCCAACCTTCGTATTATCTCACTTGGGCCATCGGTCAACCGTGCGATACGATTCTTGAACCATTCGTTGAAGCGAGTACTATGTTTTCTGTTGATCCACGTATCTGATCGACCCATGTTCTCCTGTCGGACCTTCGCTAGATGCTCCTCAAAGTATGGAGTTACTTCGGCCATATGTTGTAGCACAGCAAAATGAGCCTGCGCATAGGATGCCTGATCGGGTACAATTCTTTTTCTGCCTGTTGTGCCAAGGCCTGCCAACCTTCCTTTGTGGCGAGACGCAGGAACTCCGATAAGATCAGTCTTGGCCATGTAATCGATGCAAAACTCAATAACCTCCTTCGTCGTGTACCCTTCAATGATGCTTCCCTCCGGTTTTGCTCTATTTCGAACGTACGACTTAAGAACTCCCATATACCTCTCAAATGGGTACATCTCCCTTAGAAAAGCTGGACCACATAGTTTGGTTTGTTTCACTAGATGAACAGGGAGATGAACCATGATATCGAAGAAAGACAGTGGAAAATACATCTCCAAGTGACACAGGGTATTGACAATATCAGCCTGCATCTTATCTAGATCTTCGGGATCTATAATCTTCTGACCGATTGCATTGAAGAAAGCACAGAGCCGTTGGATCATGTGACGGACTTTGGGTGGTAGAATGCCTCTGATAGCAACTGGCAAGATCTGTGTGATTAGCACGTGGCAATCGTGAGACTTCATTCCAACCAGTTTTAGATCCTCCAATTTAACGTACTTACTGATCCTTGCTGAATAGCCCGAAGGAACCTTAATATCAGCTAGACATGACAGCATTGCGATCTTCTCATCCTTCGACAATGTGTGGCAAGCTGGTGGGAGGTACACTCTGCCTGTCTCTTCATCCGTAACAGGCTGAAGCTCACTGCGAATGTTCAATTCCTGCAGATCTAGGTGAGCATTCAACCCGTCCTTTGTCTTTCCAGGCATATTAAGCAGTAGCCCGAGCAAACTATCGCAGCAGTTCTTCTCTACGTGCATTAGATCAATGCAATGCCGGACCTCAAGGTCTTTCCAGTATGGTAGCCACCAAAATATGAATTTTTTCTTCCACATACCCTTATCATTTCCCTTGCCATGTTTTCTTTTCTTCCCAAACTCGTTAGTTATGTCTTTGACCATGTCGTGGACTTCGTCTCCAGATAAATCCTTGGGAGCAGTTCCAAGTTCTCTCCGACCATTGAAAATTTTTTTCTTTCTTCTAAAGGCATAGCGTAGCGAGAGCCTTCTCCTATGACCCATGTAAACCATCTTTCTTGATTTCTTCAGCCACCTACTGCGTGTATGTTCCATACAGTCAGAGCAAGCCTTCTTTCCTTTCACGGTTTGTCCGGAAAGATTAACTAGTGCAGGATAGTCGTTAATGGTGCAGAACAATAGAACTCGTAGCTTGAAGTTATCCTGACCGTATGCATCCCAGGTTTCCACACCTTCTTTCCAAAGAATCTCAAGATCATCGATAACAGGCTCCAAGAACACATCGATATCATTGCCCGGTAGTTTTGGACCTTGGATTAAAGGGCACAACATAATATATTTTCTTTTGAAGCACAACCATGGTGGGAGATTATAGTTCGCAATGAGAACTGGCCAAGTGCTGTGAGAACTGCTCATATCTCTGAAAGGATTCATGCCATCCGTACACAGACATATCCTCATGTTTCTGGGATCAGCAGCAAAGTCTTTATGCATTCGATCGATATTCCTCCATTGAATCGAATCCGCAGGGTGCCTTAGCAAACCGTCGTTCCTTCTATCTTCGGCATGCCAACGCACTAACTTTGCTTCCTTGGGGTTGGCAAATATTCTTTTGAAGCGATCAATGATAGGTAGATACCACACAACCTTCGCTGGACCACCCCGCTTTGACTTCTTTCCCTCCCCCGCACTTTTCTTTCGCTTGTATCGAGAAGCCTTGCACACAGGACAAGCATCTAGGTCCGCATATTACTTGTGGTACAATATGCAGTCATTTGGACAAGCGTGAATTCTACGGACCTCTAACCCCAGGGGACACAGAACCTGCTTTGCTTCATATGTCGTCTCGGGCAATGTGTTCTCTTCAGGAAGCATGACCTTCAATATTCCCAAAAGTTTCGTAAAACTCTTGTCTGTCCATCCACTACTTGCCTTCAGCTTCATTAGGTCCAAGGTAGCTGACAATTTGGTGTGCTTTGTCTTGCATCCGACGTATAGAGGTGTCTCGGAGTCACTGACCAACCTGTTGAACTTCATGGAATCTCTCTCGTTGTGAGCTTGCTCCTCAACGTCACATAACATCTCTTGCAGCATATCAGGATCCACATCAACCATTTCACCGCCCAATGGAGATGGTATAAACATGTCATGCTCATCTTCATCTTCATGATTGTCTGCACCACTTCTGTCTGCAGCTGCACCACTACCGGATTCTTACTCTCCATGTTTCACCCAACATGTGTAGCCCTTCATGAATCCCCGTTGTATCAAGTGAGAGTATACCTCCTCTTCGCTAAACATAATATCATTCTTGCAATCTCTACATGGACAACACATGTATTTGCTATTTCTTCTTCTCCTATCCTCCTCCGCAACGTTCATAAAACTTAAAACGCCATCTCTATACTCCTTGCAATGACGTTTCAAAGTTGTCGCATTCATCCAACTTCGATCCATCGCTGCAAAATTTAATAAAATATTAGTTAACATACTACTAAATTAAAAAAATTATTACTACCTTCTTACTTACTTCTAAGATTTTTTTGTTTTGCTTTGGAAAAAAATAACAAAAATTCGCCCCCTTCAACCTCCCACCAAAATAGTGAATAGTAGGATAACTTCAGACAACAGTCGGGTGGTCTATTTATAGTGTGCGAAATATATCTCAATCAGGCCAATGAACCGACATCTCTAACGGGCGCACAGTTATCTCTAACAGGCATCAACAAAAAGCCCGACACAGATATGAGTCATCGGTGACGGGCTTTAAAGCACATCTCAATCGGGCCATATTTGTAGCCCGTCACCGATGACTCATATCTCTGACGGGCTCTCTAGAAGGGCCCGATTGAGATACGAGTCATCGGTGACGGGCTTTAAAGCCATCTCAATCGGGCCATATTTGGAGCCCGTCACCGATGATCCTCATCTATGACGGGCTCTATAGACGAGCCCGATTGAGATATGCTAGGTCATCTCAATCGGGCCTAAAGCTGTGCTCGTCACAGATGAGTGTCATCGGTGACGGGCTATGTGTACTTGGGCCTAGAGTATGACTGCACGAGTACATCTACAACGGCGCAAATTTAGGCCCGATTGAGATGACTTGGTTCTGACGGCCCAATAGTCTAGACATGTGAGGGCCCGTCAGAGATAAGAGGATATGTACTAGTGTTTTGATTTCTTTAATGTCAAAGGGACAGATGTGAGGGTTAATGTGAAGGAATGGATACAGGAATTTGAATCTGTTGGAAAATTTCACACTGTATGGATAAGGGTGCCTGGAATACCTGAGGAAATGAAAGGGTTCAAGGGAATCCATCTTTAGTTCCGGTTTGCAACCCCTTTAGTCTTGGGTTGCAAACTGAGACGTCGATTTCGAGACTAAAGATGCGTATGTTTAGTCCCGGTTAAAATAACAGGGGTTAAAGATCCATCTTTAACCCCGATTGATATTACAAGCCGGGACTAAAGATGGACACTTTAGCCCCGGTTGGTAACAGCAATCGGAATTAAAGATGGAACTTACCAACCGGGGCTAAAGATGTTTTTACATTTTTTTTAATTTGCAGATGTTGCTTGTTGCTTGCTTTATACATATATATGCATAATATATAATATATATGTAATAAATATATTTATACATATATATTGCATATATATGTATAAATACATATATATGCATAATATAATATATATATATAATATATATGTAATAAATATATTTATACATATATATTGCATATATATGTACAAATACATACATACATATATATATATATATATATATATATATATATATATATATATATATATATATATATATATATATATATATATATATATATATATATTTCATATGTATATATATGTATAACAAAATATGTACAAACACAAAAGTGAATATATACATATATAGATTACCAAAATATATACAGAAATATAAGTATTACATATACACATAAAATCTATGGTATGTATATATATATTACAATCCTTCTATTCTAATCGTGGGTGGGGTTGACAAATAGGTTTTCCATCATGGTGAAATTCTCCTACGGGATCAATAACCTGATCCATGATAAATCCCATCAGTTGTTCTTGAACAGCCTGTATAAATGCATCGTAGGAAAGTTGCTTCATCATCCAAATAACCTATCATTTTAAAAAATGAGATATAAATATATGAAATCAATAAGAAATCGAGACATAATGTATGAATGATGTTTACGTACATCGAGATCCTTGTCGCTGTTGATTCCATGTGTTATGGTATGAATATAGTTGCAAATGTAGTAGCCGCATAAGTTCGTCCCTTGCTTCTGTTTTGGACACTAAGGAAGATCGAAACGACAGATTTAATATATATTTTTATTTTAGAACAAATTAAATGATTCAATATAATTTTGGAGCATGTACTCATCGGAAAGTTCATCCTGACATCTAGTTTTTCTTTGAAATTCCCACGGACGATTGTACAGAACCGTGTCCATGCCCTATGCACAATTGCAAGCTATGATTAATTATTCGAGATCCGCATATATAGTAGAAATAGCAACACTTATAATGACAGTGCAATGGATGACATTACCTGTCTAGCACTTCAAAAATTTTGGTGAAAGTTTCCTTTGGTTTATCCATTGAGTCATAGACATGGAGTTTGCTTTCAGTAAGGTCTATAACAAAAAGGACCCAGTGGAATCTGCAAATTGCATGAGATGATATATATGTGTCACGGTATGAGTACGAGAAGGAAATTGGTACAAAAGGAGGTAAAAACTCACGAGGTGCTATACGGCAATAGTATGAAGGTCTTGAAATGTTGTTGCATCAAGAAATGGAGAATATTATCCTCTGTTTCTTGCTCAAAATCCTTTATCACCATAGTGTTAACTTTGCCGGGGGTCCATGAAATCAACCCTAAAAGCTCCCTGCTTACGGCATATTTGAATCTCCATTCTACAACAGGAAAAAAGGACGTTTTCATCAGCTATCCGCACATTGCAATCATTCGATGCTACATACAAGGAGCTAAGGAACGAAATAAAATTAATTAAACAATACTTACAGAACCCATAGACTGAGAAGAGAGACATCGAGGGCATCTAGATGGTACACGTCAAAGATTTCCTGGAAACTGACCCATAAATCATCATCTTCTTAGAAGTAATCTGAGTTTTTTACTGTCGAAACTGGAATTCGGCAATAATAAAAGGGGATAGCGTACGAGACCAAAAAGTGAATGGATGCGGAAGATAAGGTCATGCCATACATGGTCAGTTTCCTAATCTATTACATGGTAGTACTCAATTGGGACTCTAGGTCATGCCATAGAACATAAGGCAATATTATGACCGAGTCCGACTCTATTACATTATATATGGATCTGACCCACCTCTTATCTCTAGTCGAATATGAAGACCGTACGGGTACCCGATACCCATATTCTCCACAGTAGCCCCTGAGACCTTCGCAGTCGATGAGATAACTTCACCTCGAACCAAATAAATCCAAAGCCGAGTGCTTCAATCATCTCTGCCATAGTTTCCCGAATGCTTTTACCAAATCAAAAGGCTATGAAGGGCTGAGAAAATTCAATAAAAAATATACCTAGGTGCATCGACTAGATGCACCTAATTAGGTGTAGCCTCCGACTATGTGTTTAGTTGAACAAACTAAGCATTTAGTTAAGACCTTTAATCATCCCACCCATCTGAGTGGTCTTATATAAATAAATGCTTAGCCAAAGCCAAAAGCATCCTGAAAAATCATATAGCACATAACCTCATTAAAAAGGCACGATGCATAATGACTCCGAGTACTGGCATCACATTTGCACATGCTGCCCAAACAGTCATGCCCGAGTCCACTCGATACTCACAACTTCACCATCCTCAAAAATATATGGCATTTGTGGTATAAAATCCGAGTTAATAAAACCCACAAATAGATTTTCCAATCGCCTGAAGAATACGACCAAAATATAATTAGCCTAAGCCATAATATTAGTCTTAATCAGAAAAGCACACCAAGGTGGCAAAATAGCATTGATATAATATAAAATCAGTTGCTTTGTAAAAAACCAAACATCTCCTACAACCTATAGAAAAGTTACCTGGACAGTTATAAAAAACTTTATTGTTTGTCACTTTCCAAATTGCATCGTACCAACTCCTAAAAAGTTGTGTAACTGCTATATGAAAGGATTTTGAAGGTATTGGGCAATAGAGCACGTGCATATTGCCAAGGCAAATTTGCTTAAGTCCCTAGAGACACGTGACAAGCCACATCTGAAAATACGGGCTGCAGACACATTGAGATCAAGCCCAAAATATGCAAACCAATACTCTTAAAAAATGACGTATATAGCACACCTTTTAATATGCTCCCAAGTGACAAATCTCTAAGGTGATGTAGACCAAGCGCATCTCATCTGAGTAGCTTCTGATCCGAGTTGTTATCCCTCATGGGATGTACCAAATTAAATACGATGATTAAATCCCGACTGGCGCAAGTACTTAGATGATGGTACTCGTGGGAAATAATGATTGATCCATACCTTGAGCACAGGAAATAGCCCCATGGCTATGAATTCATGTCTCATGTAGCCAGAATAAGTCCAAATTAAAGGTATGATCCTCGTGCTAGAGCTAGTAAGCCCCTGAGCATGCTGTTTGTCCTTCTGTCGCAACCGAGGTTATCCATTAGTGACAACTGCTGCAGTTGGCATGGAAGCGAGATCACCAATGTGAAGATGAAATTGCCCATCAGAGGTGACAAAAATGTCGGAGGTGGAGACGTAGTTGCCCATCAACGGCGATGGCGAAATCCACCAACCATGGAGACAAAAAAATAGTCGGCGACGGCAAACGTGACCAGCAGTAATGACAACTAGCGGCAGCAGAGATGGTCGGCTATGAAGACGAAGTTTCTCAACAATGGTGACGGAGACGCGTAGTCGTGGAATCAAGAAGATTAGTCGGTAACAACAGACAAGGCGGCTGACAGTAAATATGATGATGCCTATCAATGACGGCGTAACAAGCCAACCTTGAAGGAGAGAATACTAGTTGGCGGCGACCAAGGCAAGTCAGTGTTGACGATGAAGACACACATCAGCAGCAACGATGTCGGCCAGCAATGACGGCGAGACCACCAATCGACAACTATGGAGATAACCGGACGATGAAGACGAAAATGCTAATTAGCTGCGATGTAATAAGCCACCAATTATGACAGACGCAACCGGTGGTGATGACGATCCATAGCAGGTGAAACAGCCGGTTGTAGAGACAAAATTGCCCATCAACGGTAGCAGAATAGATTAGGCCGAAGAGACATGGCAAGATATTGATGAAGATGACGATGTTAATGACCCAGTCAAATTTTAGTGTAGACAAAGCCCAAACTCCTGAAGCAAACAACTTGGTTGATAATAGTTGACTGAAGATGAAGTTAATGTCGATGACGAAGGTGTCGATGGTGACGTCAATGATAATAATCCATTAAACTGTTGAGAAGATATCGAAGCTTAAGTAGTTTCCTTGACGCTAACGCGTGCATGATGAAGATTGATGCAACGCCTCTTGATTTATGATGATGGTAGTAGAACTTGATGTTGTAGCTGTTGAAAATGCTTCACTCAGAGGGAGTAAATGCTGTTGTCCAACTCGTCGAATCTGAGTTGATTGGTTGATAACTCCAAACTCCCAAACATGTAGATTAAATTTTGACCTTGATACTTGTGAAATTTGGGGTAGATTGTGCCAGTGTCTAAAAGCCAAAATTGCCAGTAAAATAGTTGGAGTTTCAGAAGTAGAATGCATGCTTTGAAGTAAAGACGAAGCTGATGATTTCGAAGTTGATTTCGTAGAACTTGCTGACTGGTTAATTGACTGCTTCATCTTGTCATAACGTTTGTCAAATTTTGAGTCTTGTATTTGTGTAGCCCCCGACTCTATGCTTAGTTAGGAAACAACTGAACATAGAGTCAAGAACTATAGCTTGTCATTGAGTAGCAATCGCTTGAGAGAAAATATGCTTTGAGGATGTCCGAGTACAAATCTTGAGGAGTGGAACACCACTTGTTGTAGTAAATTAACATGGCGTCGTATTTGGTGGCACATACCTACATGTTGAGGCTCTTGGAGATGTCATGGTTGGTGAAGTAACGAAGCTTGCAAAGTAGAGGCAATAGAATTTGCTGGTGCCGAAGACAATGAAGATGAAGTCGCTCCACAATGGTGACAGAATTGTACAACCGTGATGACGTGGACATGAGTTGATGGCAACAGAGGAAAACCGGTGGTGAAGACAAGGTTCCAACAACGATGTTGAAAGCGCATAGTCGTGAAGGCAAAACCACCAATTGGCGGCGGCAAAACCAGTCATCGATGGACAAGGCAGAATGATGATGAAAACAAAGACGTCCATGGGCGGCGACATAATAGGTCAGCCATGTAGGCGGAGACACCAGTCGACAGCGGCGAAGGCAAGCCGGCGATGAAGACGTAGACGCCCAACAACGGTGGTGTGACCAACCAACTGTGTAGGCGGATACACCAGCCGGCGGCGGCGAAGGCAAGCCAGCGATGGTGTTCTGACTGATCCATTCCCAAAGCGTAGGAGATAAGCTTATAACCATGAATCCCTATTATGCATATCTGGATTTGGATCCTACATTATAAATATGTAGGAAGAGTGGTATCTGATGTAAATATAGTACTTGAGGAAAATTCAAGCATTTTAAAATATTTATAAGTATGTATTTCTCCTCTTGTTGATTTTGATTTCCCCTAGTAGATGACTCCTCACGTTTGAACACTCTGCCTGACTAGTCATTGACATGAGTTTGTCATTAATGGAACAAAGTTTCACATATTAGAATTTACTACTCGGGTACTTTTGTAGTTGTTAAGAGCAGAAAACAAATTATCTTATCTCTATGCTTTTGATTTCTTCCGAGTAATACTTAGCACCTGCATTATACACTCCATCCAACGAGCCCCCAGGTGCTAGGACTCGGCCCAAGGGCAATTATCCATCGACAAACCAACCGGAAAGCATAGGGAAATAGAGCTCCATAACTCAATCAACACTTTTTTACTCGAATTATTTCGCAAGCAATCAAGATAAGAATTATAAAAATTATTGAAAAAATATGATATAACATCGGTAGCCCCCGACTCACTGCTCAACGGAGAACCAGTTGATGTAGTGAGGCAGAGGAAAAAGAAAATATCACATAAGAAAGAAAATTAATGATGACTCAGCTTGTTAATACTTTCACCGGTGATGGCGGAGGTGGCCAATCTAGGGACAAGGTTGTTCATCAATGGCGATGAAGACACCAACCGAGAAAGCGGCTGAAGCGATCGAAGGTGGGGGTGAAGTTGCCCAATAACGTGGTGAAGACGCGCGACCATGCAAGCAAAAACACCAATCGACGACAGAATCCACCAACCATGGAGGCTAAAAACCAGTCGGCTGCGACGGAGGCAGCTGACGATGAAGACGATGTCGCCATCAACAACGGCGGTGGAGTACACCAGCGTGGAGGCGAAGAAACCACTCGGCGATGACGAAGGCAACCGACAGTGAAGATGATGTCGCCATCAACAACAGCGGCAGAGTACACCAACCGTGGAGACAAAGAAACCACTCGGTGACTACAAAGGCAGTCGACGGTAAAGATGATGTCGCCATCAACAACAGCGGCGGAGTACACTAACCGTGGAGACAAAGAAACCAGTTGGCGACAGCGGAGGCGACCGACGGCGAAGACGATATCGCCATCAGCAACGGCGGCGAAGTACACCAACCATGGAGGCAAAGAAACCACTCGACGACGACAAAGGCAGCCGGTGGTGAAGATGATGTCACCATCAACAACGGTGGCGGAGTACACCAACCGTGGAGGCAAAGAAACCAGTCGACGATGACGAAGACGACCGACGGTGAAGACGATGTCATCATCAGCAACGGCGGCGAAGTACACCAACCATGGAGGCGAAGAAACCACTCGGTGACGACAAAGGCAGCCGACGGTGAAGATGATGTCGCCATCAACAACAGCGGCGGAGTACACTAATCGCGGAGACGAAGAAAACAGTTGGCGACGGTAGAGGCGGCCGACGATGAAGAAACCCGGTGATGTCGGAGATTAAATCAATGATCACACCAAGATTGATCTCCCCAGCTAGACTGAATCTGAGACGGAGACTTGTGCCGAAGACGAATCCGATGGTGTAGGAGATTAGTTCCATCGCACTCGTCGATGGAAAACTCGGCGTCACCCCTACCTGGCGTGCCAACTGTCGAAATTGGAATTCGGCAATAATAAAAGGGGGTAGCGCACGAGATCAAAACGTGGATGGATGCGGAAGACAAGGATTTAGATAGGTTCAGGCCCTCTCGATGAGAGGTAATACCCTACTCCTGTTTGGGGATTGTATCCGCCGGGTATATATTGATCTGACTATCGAGTTGTTGTTATTTCTGTGATCATCTTTGTGATCCTGCCCCTAGAGGGCTCCCTGCCTACCTTATATAGGTTGGGGGGCAAGGTTACAAGGAGAAAAACCTAGCCATATACGGCATCGGTTTCCTAATCTATTACATGGTAGTACTCAATCGGGACTCTAGGTCATATCATAGAACATAAGGCAATATTATGATCGAGTCCTACTCTATTACATAATATATGGATCTGACCCACCTCCTATCTCTAGTCGAATATGGAGGCCGTATGGGTACCCAATACCCATATTCTCCACATTTACCCTCGCACCAAACATCACTCTTCCGGCGGCTGATTTTTCCATGTAGTATTGATGGGATCGGTACATCTGTGTAGAGAGGGTTTGAACCTGATCAGGCTTGACAAGTGGTTCATCGAGGGTAAATTTGTATTTCAGATCCTCTGCTGTTGCTTTTTTTATTGGTGTGTCGGCCAGCAATTGCTCCCTGTTTAGTCCCGTCTCCGTCATAAATTGTCTTATCTCCATTTCACCAGACGGTAACTGTGAGCCCTCGGTTTTGTATACCGGGAACCCCATGTGTATTACAATACCATTCCCTGGATCAGTAGATGGTACACACATGGCACAGTTGTATATCTCAAGCTGACATCATCTTACAGGTCTTACAATATATTAATAATACAAGGGTAGCCCAAATGGAACCCGAATAGACCAAGCATGGTCGACAGCAACACAAAATACCAAAACAACTAAATGAAGTAGCGGAAGCGAAGCAGCGGCGGTCCATCTTATCCCACACGCATCGACTGGTGAACCTAGGTCCCTATTCCACCGTCCTCGGTAACTCCTTGCCAGCATAGCACATGTACAGGTCGACACCAACACCTTTCTAAAAGATGTAAATAAGCAAGAGTGAGTACCAACCGTACTCAGCAAGCCACCACTACAGAATGCATATAATGTTCATAGGGGTTCAAGGATGGCTTGGTTTATTTGCATGAAGCTTGTTTTCACAAATTATTTCACAAACCTATGCCATAACAGTTTTAACTAAAAACCACGTTAAGTTGAAGTTGTCATTAACCTGCGAGAGTTCATCCACCTTCCCCAAGCCTCGCTTGGTCCGGTTTACCCTCGCATCCAATTTCCACAATTTTAAACACTACGACCTTTTTGCATATCAGGCAAGGTCACACCTTCCACACCCATCATATTTTAAGCAATATTACAAATTGACGAGGCTAGTCAAGAGTAATGCAAGTCCCGGCGCTCATTAACCGCGAGCACGGCTATTCGAATAGTTTAGTTTACTCACACTGCAGTGGATGTACGCTTTTAATCCCACACTCCGTGACGCACCCAACACATGAGACTTGTCACGGCCCGGTTTTTCAGTTACCCTCGCATGGCGGCACCCGCTCCAAGGACTATGAATCCCCATTGCACCCCCGGCGCCACATTCCTACCTCGAGCCGGTTGTGAGGGGAGTCCTGGCGCTCCCGAGATTGAAGGTTACATCATACATATATAAAGCTTGACGTCATTAAACCACACACTTCCACATTTCCATACCGATATCCAGAACCTACCATGTCTGGGGTGCCACCCCACGAGAATAACCTAGTCCACCGGGTCTAACCCCACTCAAGAAGTGTGGTCGTACTCGGTTCGTTTCCTGCTTAGCTTCTTGACTCGGTCCTTAACTGACCAGGGTCGGCGGCTTACCGTTCCCAGAACCACCCATATTCTATCCGTGCCGCCCCAGTCGAAATCACTTTTGTTTAATTAAGTTTTTGGGTTTTCACAAAGGTTTTCATGCTGTGGGTGGCGCTTATGTCTCCACCCGATCTCTATCAATCACTCCCATCGAGTGATCA
>BDMV01000005.1:33611778-33744285 GCA_008326285.1 Oryza officinalis
TCTTGTCAGTGGCAGGATCAAACTGACTGGCACGCCCGCGCTTCATCAATTTTAGGACCTGCACTGGAGCTAAGCAGATCTCCCAGGCCTTCGTGTGTCTGCACGCCGGATCCTCATCGGCGGTACGGATTTGGCGTCAACAGTGCCCCCCTTCAAGCACATGTACTACGTACATTACAAATAGTGAGCAAACTATGAGCGCATTGTGTAACTGCATTGCCGATGTGGTGTGCTATCCATAAACAGTTTGTGATGTGCCACTCATCAGTAAGGAGACTTTATTATTGTAAAACAATGTGGACCAATACCAGTATGTATTATGTACTTCTATGTCACAATTGAACCGTTGTCAAATACTCCCTCTGTGTCACATCCCGTACTAGGTTTGTTTTTTATGGGACAGAGGGAGTATTTATGAGTAAATTTCACAGAGCTACAGATACTTGGATCAAATTATAACAAAACTACAGATACTTGAATCAAATTATAATAAAACTACAGATTTAAAGATGCGTATAATAAAACTATAGATTTAGCATCAAAATTTTCACGGAACTTTATAGATTTAAGGTACTGTATCACTAAACTACAGCTTTTGCAACTTTGTGAAAATAATAGTGCTATGGATTCCAAACTTAAAATATGTAGTTCTTTGATAACTTTATCATTAAATTTGTAGTTTTGTGATACATATCTTTAAATCTGTAGTTTTATGATAGTTTGGTCAATATATGTAGTTTTGTGAAATTACTTAATATTTATTGACTTTCATTTCATCTACAGATTTTGCAATATTATTCATACACACACAAAACATGTCGGATGTTTTTTTAACGTATTACTGGCACTGGCAAGATGTACAAATTGATGTTCCTCATTTTTTTCCTTATTCTCATACGATCATTTTTCCCCTCCAAATATACCTGCTACTTTTTTCCCCAACAGCAGCACCAGCATTCTTTTTCCCACACGCCACCGACAGCACTCGTATGTCGTATCGTATGCCGAGGTTACTTCACGGCGCAAGCTGCGATCCAGCCATCAGCAGCTGCCAGCCGTAGTATCCTTACAAAAAAAAACATCATATGAACCTGCAGTGATACAATCGGTCACTATTGATTGTCCACTGCAGGTTCGATACCGAGACCATAATGCTAGTTACAAATCGGCAGCGGGGGCAGGTTCACCACTACTAGGCAGTAGTGTTACTAATTAATTAGCATCATGGTTTCTTGTGTTAGCTAGAAAGTTATCACGATGGCGAAATGAATATAGCTCAACTGGTTAGGTTTTGTGTGGTGGAACCAAACTGATCGGGTGATAGACTTGATACGGGTGCTCGTATTTACGGCTAATTATTTTTTCAGTGATAAACTACGTACCTATCGATAACGAGACGTTGGTCCAGTCTTCTGAAAATACTCATGGGGTATAAATGTATATGTTTAATTATAGGGGTGAGTGCGTGTGTTATGAGCACATATATTTATACCGCGTGTCTTAGAAAAAAGAAAGTTAGCATGAGGAAGAAAAGGATGATCTCGCGGCCCAGAACACGCCCCCGTGAGAGCGGCTCCAGCCAGCGACGTGACGGAGCGGAGCGTGAACGGTGCCAGGAAGTGGACCATGGTGGCCGCCTGCGGGACGATGGTGCCGAACACGGCCACTCGGGCCACCAGCACAAGAAGCACTGACGCACCCGGCGGCCCGCGGCCATTGACGTCGTACTCCTGTGGGAATGGCTGCAGGGTACGTACGTAGGTGCACTACACTGGATAAGGTCACCTGTGACGGGCCCAAACCCGCACCTTTGACGGATTTGGGCTTGGTCAGTGATCAGTGGTCACTGGTGAGTCCTGTCACCTTTGACGGGTGGCCGGCCGTCAGAGGTGACACACATCTCTGACGGGAAAATAAATAGACGTCCGTCAGAGGTGTTGGTCCCCGCTAGCTTAGGACCAGTTAGAACCCGTCACAGGTGTCTCATCTCTGACGGACACATAAACAAAAGGCCGTCAGAGGTATTAGTCTCCGGTAGTTAGAATCCGTCACAGCTGGGCTACCTGTGACGGGCAAGAAAGTAAAGGCCCGTCACAGGAGAGTCAGCTCTGACGGCCGCGGTTTACGAATCCGTCACAGGATGATTACCTGTGACGTCTTTTTTTTATGACCCGTCACTGATGTGTTAAATCCCGAAAAAAATAAATACTAAATATTGGCTAGCCTCAGGATTTGCTAGCCATGCCCTCTGAAAAACAGAAAGATCACAGATACATGCCAGCCAGCGCCGACGGGCCGCAGCCGGATGTCTCACCGATGACGGCAAACATAAGGACCCGTCAAAGGTGACGGTCATCTGTGACCAATCCGTAGGCCCGTCACTGGTATGCCGTCACAGATGTAGGGTTTTGGTGTAGTGAGTGCTTTTCAAAGTGATACATGTTTGGCCACCGATGAATCATGAATCTTACAAAATTTATACCGGAACAGAGGCACCTCCATAGTTCAGTTATTTTTCGTGTAATCAAATGGCTCACAAAATTCATGTGACATTGCACAGTGAGTTTATGTTTCATTCACATGTTTGACAAGAAAAGTTGGATGAAGATAAGCATTGACTGAACAAGAGGTAAAGTTTAAAGTACATGACCTCAACATTGCGGTAATCTTCTTTATTTGGCTCAAAAAGTCAAAATATTACATAGAAGGAATGTGATCTTTCAAAAAAAAAGGAGCATGATAAAGACTTTATTTTCAACTAACATTTAGAACATTCCTTTTACAAAAGAATAGCATCTAGTTGTGAAAAATATTTGTTGTTATCCTTATTATTATTGTTGATGTTGCTATATGTTATTGAAAAGAATGTTACATGTTCCATCTTTTGTCTTTCAGCTTATAAGCAGTTGCTAGAATTTGAATTCTAAAACTCGATTTTGAAGTTAATTTTGAGGGTTTTTTATCTTAATTTATTTTTTATCATTGGCTTTTAAATCGGTAAGGATGCATACATAAATTTTTTATCGACACATTATTTTTTATCGTTGATAAGCCGTTACAGCTTATAATCAGTATATACCTAACAATAAGGCTTCAGATAATGCTACATTTCTACCACAATGTGACATGGATTTTTTTCTTTGAATCAAAATACATACTGTTCTGACTAATGATCTACTTATTTGGAGACAGTCAGACATAGGAATGAAAAAAATACCAAGTAATATCCCCTCCGAATCTGATTAGAGACTTGTAAGAATTATCCAAAATCTAGTGGTATGAGATATTCCAATAGTCCAAAGGATTAGGATCATTCAATATTCTTTTTAGATAAACCAGCAATCATTTATTTAGTTTTTTTGCTTGTAGGATGTTTGGTTCACTACCACAATTTATCTCAACAACTCAAGTTAGACAAATTTGACCGAGTTAGATTTTCTTTTGATTCGTGCCACATTTGTGACAAGATTTCTTCATTATCACATGGGTTTCACATATGTTATTGACATATAAAAGTGTATAAAAGTGTGACAAGGGTACTTCCTACCAGTTAAAGTTTGTCTTTAATTTTATTGGCCACATATTAGATATGTTAGCTTAAGAGAAGGTACGACAAACCTCGACAATTTGAGTATATCAACCAAACGGGCCACTAGTCCAATACAATTTAGCTGAACATCAGCTTCCCAAGCAACGACTATGGCCTAATTGGGTAGTCCATCCTACACCATTCTTCTATGTGTGGGTTGTTGCCTCATTTCGCTCCATGGACTAATATATTCTCTACACATTATGTAATAATCCATGCACGTCTTGTACCAAGAGAGACTGGTTGCGGCCAACGCACATTTCTCTTCTTCTATTGCTTCTGTAGTTCACTGTACATGTAAGTATCCATACACATCGATGAATAGCAAGTGCAACAGTTGTATATGTATATGAGACAACTTCAGTACTATGTTGACTCCAAAGATTAAGAAAATAGGAAAAAATAAATGGGGAGTGTTTATGATTGGTTGAGATAAGAGAATAGGCAAAGAAGTTGATAATATATTGAAAATAAAATTTAATTGCTAGCAATTAATTGTATTATTCAGGATAGCTGCTCAGTAACCATCATCCATTCAAGCCTAATTCATGTTCATCCTCATCCTTGGTCAGAGGACAATGTCACCAAACATAATTTACAACTTATCTTTAATATATACACATTTGCAACAAAAATGCAATAAAACTATAATCTTGTTAGATTATTCATAAGCAAATGCATTTGTTATATGAAATTCTTTTTATAGCTACCTTTAGCATTTAAATTTTAACCTAAAATATAGTACTAGCTACTTCTCCACTTACCCCCTTACCAAACCAACCACAAGTTCATACATATCTTATTTAATTTCTCCACATACTTTTTAATCTAAATCAATCGTAGACATTTTTGATTTAATTTCACCTACTTCCACTTTACCTGTCCCTCATTTAACGAGGGCATCATAGTCTACTCAACATTGCTCTTTACTAAAAGTGCTTAGAAAGGTTTATATTTTACAACAAAAGAATTGTTCGGCAACCCTGTTCTTTCCATATTATCCATTGGATTATTGTTACGGATTATTTGCCCCATGCTTCTAAAAATATACTTTCTTAAATAACTTTCTTCCTTTGCACTGCTTAGATCACTTGTTCTAAGCATTTGTATGGTTTATAATACGGAATTACTAAATCACGTTTGAACGAAAATTTGGGAAGGATGTAAGGGGGTGGGTTTCAGATTTCTTACATATTTATCCAGCATCAAATGCACGCTAAGATTCATGCTCAGATTCCTTCTCCTCTAGTTCTGACGAACACCTTCTCTTCTTTAGCTGGCTACATCCTAACTCTAGCAAATAGCCTACGGATCAAGGTTTGGGATCAGGGTGGTCGGGAGAAGGGGTAGATGGAAATTTCCCTGGTCTTAGAGGGATGGCTGTGAGCTGCGGTTGACGGTAGACACGAGCGGGTGATGAGGCGTGGTGACGATGGCGTTAGAGTTGCAGGGTTAGAGGAAGGCTATGGCCTGTGGGCGGGTTTGATAGTGGGTGCCTTTAGATTCCAAAGTGGTTATAAGACAACGCATCTCAGGTGACGGGGGAGCCATTGTGAAATGAGAAAGACGATGGGGGTAGGATATCTGGTGGCCACCTCTGGCTTGCGGAAGAAGAGAGATGAGAAGGGGGAAAGGGAGAGGAGAAGGGAGGAGGGCTAGCAGAGCCTGGTGCCATGAGATTAGGGGTCAACACACTAGGTAGGAAGGCGACAATGCTAGAGGTGGCAAGCTTGCTTCTCTCGTGACCTCACGTAGAGTATGGGAGAATGGGGAGGGGTAGAAAAGAATAATGTTATTGTGTTTGTATGAATCTTACATAGTCTGAGCCAGTGGCGGGGCTAGGGCTCGGATGGCGTGTGCAGTTGCCCAGGCTTCACCAGCTTACATGCAGCCATGCCCCAGTTAATTAATCCTAATTACCTTGCTATTGCTAATCATCTTACTTAGTCACTAACAAAGGCCGCAATATAGTGTATATGCTTAATTAACATACTTAGGCTGAGTTCTTGAGTTGGGATTGGGAGTTAATCTCTCCAGCACGTAAAACGGAGCGACTCATTAGCACATGATTAATTAAGTATTTGCTAAATTTTTTTTCAAAAATGGATCAATATGATTTTTTAAAGCAACTTTCATATAAAAACTTTTTGCAAAAAACACACCGTTTAGTAATTTGAAAAGCGTGCGTGCGAAAAACGAGAGAGGTGAGTTGGAAAGAGTAACAAAAGAACACAGCCTTAGAGCAAACTAACAAAGCAAATGCTCACTCCAAAATAATCTATATATTTATATAAAATTGGATATATTTATTGTTAGGCTTATCAGGCTGAGCTAAGACGAAGAAAGAGTATAATCGAATTTAATTTTATCCTTACCGAACCGATCATCTAAAAAGAAAATTACCTGAACACCGCTAGCGTCACTGTCTCGTGGTGGGAGGCGTACAGGATGAGTTTTTTTTGGTTGAAATTCCCAACTCAACTCTCTTATTTTTCACATATATATTTTTCAAACTACTAAATAATTTTTTTAAAAAAATTCTGTACAAAAATTATTTTAAAAAATTATATTAATTTTTTTTAAAAAAATAGATAATACTTAATTAATCATGCGAAAGAAATTAGTTACCTTAAAACGAAGACAGCCGTTTGAAATCTCTGCTCCAATCGATCCGTTTCGCTTTGCTTCCGTCACCCACCGAATTTATTTCTCTTTCTCAGCATCAGCCAAGCGTCTGCACTCTGTACTCAGTTCGTCACACGGTCACCATTCTTCATTCACGATAGAGCTAGGGAACTGGGTGGTGTGGACGTGTCGTCTCGTGTATCACGGGATGTTTTTCTTATGAATTAAAAAATAATATATTTAAATTTATAATACTAAAATGTATCATATTTATTTTAAAACTTTTTATATTTTAAAACAAAGTAAATATTTTTTATATTTTAAGACGAAACGAGAAGTCTATAATATAGGTTAGGAATATTTGAAACTGAAATCCCGAGGCGACGCGAGGCAAAGCAAACATCCCCCGCTCCAACAAGGGAGTGTATCAGACGATCAGTGGAGAGCCGAGCAACGCCCGAGTCCCGACCACACACGCACGCCCGCCTCGTTCTTCTCGCGGGTCCAATCCGTCTCCGCTTCACCCGGCATGGCCGCCGCGGCGCTGTACAAGGACGCGGCGGCGCCGGTGGAGGCGCGGGTGCGCGACCTGCTGGGCCGCATGACGCTGCGGGAGAAGGCGGCGCAGATGGCCCAGATCGAGCGCACCGTCGCGTCGCCCCGCGCCCTCGCCGAGCTCGGCGCCGGCAGCGTCCTCAACGGCGGCGGGAGCGCCCCACTCCCCCGCGCCTCCGCCGCAGATTGGGCCCGCATGGTCGACGACATGCAGCGCCACGCCCTCTCCTCCCGCCTCGCCGTCCCCATCCTCTACGGCACCGACGCCGTCCACGGCCACAACAACGTCTACGGCGCCACCGTCTTCCCTCACAACGTCGGCCTCGGCGCCACCAGGTTAATCGCCTCGCCATGTTCCCCCCACTTTTGGTGTTCGGTTGGTTTGACGGTCCAACCAATCCGTATGCCTTAGTGTTGCCTTTGACCTCCAGGGACGCGGAGCTCGCGCGTAAGATCGGCGAGGCGACTGCGCTCGAGGTCCGCGCTACCGGCATCCACTGGACCTTCGCGCCCTGCGTCGCCGTGAGTAGAATTCCAAAACTATCCGGATTAACCGATGTTGTTTGTTTGGGATCTACTATCCTTGATGCGTGTGTGTTCTGGTGGCGCAATGCGTGATAGGTTTGTAGGGATCCGAGGTGGGGGAGGTGCTACGAGTGCTACAGCGAGGACCCAGAGGTCGTTCGCTCGTTGACCATCATCGTGAAAGGCCTGCAGGGGCAACCACCGGCTGACCACCCTCTTGGTTACCCGTTCCTCTCTTCCCTTAGGTACTAATAAACAGTGAGATTCAGTGCGGTTTTTGCATGCCCACAACCTGTTTGTGTAAATGGGCCTATGTGGTTTGCAGGAAGAATGTGCTTGCTTGCGCCAAGCATTTCGTTGGGGATGGTGGCACGGACAAGGGGATCAATGAGGGCAACACCATTTGCTCTATCGAAGATTTGGAAGGGATCCATATCAGACCTTATCCTGATTGTATAGCTCAAGGGGTGGCAACTGTCATGGCGTCCTACACTCAATGGAATGGGGAACCATTGCATGCAAGCCGTTATTTGCTGACAGACGTTTTAAAGGGCAAGTTAGGCTTCAAGGTAGTAGAGACTATGGAAATTCTTTAGTTGCACTATCACAAAAAGAAAAAAAAGAAAGTTGGTTGGCATCTTATCATGTACTCTTAGGTTGTGGCTGTGAATTAACATGTGTAAGCTCTTGTTTCAGGGATTTGTGGTGTCAGATTGGGAGGGTATTGATAGGCTCTGTGAGCCCAGAGGGTCTGATTATCGCTATTGCATCGCGCAGTCCGTTAATGCAGGAATGGATATGGTATTTGTTTAGTTATTAAGTGGTCATATGAAACACATTCTCCAGTTTGTTTCATTTGTTGAATAATCTACAGATTATGATACCTTTCAGATTTGAGAAGTTTTTGGAAGATCTTGTGTTCTTGGTGGAGGCAGGGGAGATACCAATGTCACGGATTGATGATGCTGTTGAGCGGATTCTGAGGGTTAAGTTCATATCCGGAGTGTTCGAGCAGCCATTTTCAGATCCGTCTCTAACAGACCTAATTGGTTGTAAGGTGGCATGCGTGTTTTGATGTTCTATTTGTTCTTTTGTTTGAATTGTCTCACACTGGATACCTCCAACGTATATATGCTTGTTGATATTTTAGGAGCATCGGTTGCTGGCACGTGAGGCTGTTCGGAAGTCTTTGGTACTTCTAAAAAATGGAAAGAATCAGAAGGAACCATTCCTTCCATTGGCCAAAAATGTGAAAAGAGTACTTGTAGCTGGAACACATGCTGACAATATTGGATATCAGTGTGGTGGGTGGACAATAGCTTGGCATGGAGACAGTGGAAGAATTACTATTGGTAAGCACTAAGCAAAGACCCAGCTATAACATATATTTTGTATGTGTATGAAATATTTATGTTGTCCACTTCAATACTCCATGTTGTTTTTGTACCATTGGCCAATGTCGCATTCGACAATATATGGTCTGGTGCTATTTTCTAGGGTACCAGTGCTTGGCACTTCGATAGTACAATAATTTTCATATTTCTGTAGCTTTACTGCCCTCTCTGCAAGCAGAAATAAAAATTGTGAGGTTGAGCTGTTGAGGTGCAGTTACCACTTTCTAATTCTTTTTTTTTTGGCGAGGAACCATTTTCTAATTCATTAGCGTCTATAGGCATATCTTAACTAATGAAAAGTGAAACCCAACATGCAACTAGAATGTGCCACATCATGCAATGAATATTAGCCATCGGATTTACTAAATGACAAAAAAGCTAGAATCAATTTTGACCATAGGATGAAACTCAAGTAGTAGTAAAAAAATATAGGGTGTTCTAGACCCTTCTAGCAAGCAATAGAAGAACTACATGCTTGAGATGGTAGAAAGGTATTACAATTTACAAATAGAGATATCATTTGCTTACTCTAATCAAAGCGTAGTGTATATAAGGAGACAAAGTGATTACAGGTGGATGCATGGAGCTTGATGTAGAGAGGAGATGTGATTCTATTTTTGCACTTAGTCATATAGTAAATTGTATAATGTACAAATCGATCATTTGCTTATATTTATATTACAAATACGCCTTCAAATTCAGATAATTACAAAGTAAAATGTGTAAATATAGTACTCTTAATTCTACATAGTTAATTAAACATGAGTATTCCTAACCCTAAGAATACTCAAAATTGTGTATCTATACAAGTGTATATCCATGTGATTAATTTAATTATATCAACTAATTAGGTTCCGAACAAATTCAGATGTTTTATACGTTCTGAATAACTAATTATTTAGTTTCATATTATCGTTAATATATTTTCTTCCACACCATTCATAACATGATGGCTATAGTCGTGCAAATGATTGACTTGGTACTGAGTAAACTGTTTCTCATTTGAATTTTTTCCCCCTGAAAGAAATTGGTTCACTAGTTAGTTACTGACAATTTACACTTTACAGTCTACTTTAACTGGTGGGATGCATACAGCTGGGAAGTATGACCAGCAGATTTCTTTTCCTTTTTAAGATGCCTCACCATCCATCCTCGGAATTAGAAAACAATAAAACCTAGTTTCTTTATATGAAAGAAGTTAACTGCACTCAATATTATTTTTAAAAGCATCTATATACTGTATCTAAAACAACAGGTACAACCATATTGGAAGCTATAAAAGAATCTGTGGGAGCGGAAACTGAAGTTGTGTATGAGGAATGCCCAACAGAAGCCACAGTTGAAACTGGAGAATTTTCCTATGCAGTTGTTGTGGTTGGCGAGGTTCCATACGCTGAATGGTTGGGAGATAGAACGGAGCTTAGTATTCCATTTAACGGTTCTGACCTTATTTCTCGTATTGCTACTAAAGTCCCTACCCTAGTTGTGGTTATATCTGGAAGACCCTTGGTTGTTGAACCCCAAGTTCTGGACAAGATAGATGCTCTTGTTGCTGCCTGGCTACCTGGAAGTGAGGGTATGGGAGTTACTGATTGCCTCTTTGGGGATCATGATTTTTTGGGTACATTGCCTGTGACATGGTTTAGGTCTACTGATCAATTGCCTATAAATGCTAGAGATGCTAGTCATGACCCATTATTCCCTTTTGGGTATGGGTTGAAAATGTTCCGAGGTGATTAAGTGTTTAGCATGAATCATTGTTGGTTCGGTTATACATTTGAATGTTTATAAGAATCTTACGCTGTACCAGTTGGCTTTTTGAATAATGTAAAAGAGAAATAATGTTATGTTTCAGTATTGCAGGTGTGCTGTAAGGTGTAAATCTTGATTCTTATATTTTTCATAGAGGTTTTAGTTACTCCTTTGATAACTTGTCTACGTTAATAATTGAATTTCAGATATGTTTCGATTTTGTCTTGCTTATTTGCTTTGACTACTTTGTTTTTCTTTTGCACATTCAAATTTGTACTGAAGGAATATCCAAGCTGGTAGGGACATGAATTAGAACTGAGGTTGTGCTGAAGGCAGATCAACTATGAACAACAGAATAGGCCAAACGATGATTGGGCCATTTGTGTCACTGAAATCAGTATATCAGAGGGTGAAACTTCAGGTGATAAATTGATGCATTTTTATGCATGGGTTACTGATGAATTGAATACAATAAACAGACTGGTTACTTTGAATGATGTTTCTGAGCACTTAGCTGAAGCCATCTGCTCGGGGTTTCTTTTTATGGACTTACTAAGCACATTGAAGTGGATTCATGATGTAGCAATTCACTGGAACAGAATGATTCAGATAAATAAGGTCCTTCAATGATCAGTCTTTTCTGATGAGGAAGTCATATTACTTCTAGGTGGAGGCTCATTTCTGAAAATATATTTTAGTTCTCTAGGTTTGCCATACTGCTAAGGGCCATGTTCTGCACGTATCACTAATCGCTGCGTATTTGAAATCTGATCTCCTAGATTTAAACAGTGAGCAGCTTTTTTCGTTACAATGTGTTTTGTCATGCAACAGAAAGGTGTCTTAGGGCAGGAGGCAATATGTAAGGATTGAGGTATAGAGAGTATAGCGATGGTATGCATGCTTAATTATTCAGGTCAAATCTTGGCCGCTTCTGGCATACCATTACTGCTGTTTCATGGAAAGTGTTATCAGCAACAGTGTTCCATGGAATGACATGCTGTTGCTGGAGATCGGAGGCATAGATCTTACCTGGTTAACATACTGAAGTTTGACTCCGGTTCTTGCTGTGATATTGATGGCCTTTACCTGGAATGACGGTGTCTCATGACTTGGGAAACCCCCCCCCCCCCCCCCTCCCCTTTTTATAAGTAATAATATGAAGCATTTGCATGTCAACTTTCATAATGCTTATGCTTGGATTCCTTTTGCTGCTATTAGTATAGTAATTCGTTGCAATCTTCATGATTCCTGCAGAATATTGAACTGTTTTCTACGAAATTATGTAAATTCCTGCATTCCACACAGAATATATATGTTGTTTTCCAAATATATATGTTTGATAGCTCCAAATACCTCAGATGGTTTTAATTCCATGATAACTCGATGAGAGCCTGAAAAACATTGTTCATAGCTTGTACAATAGCTACGAGCATACAATCACATTATATATACTAGGTGATTTCCCACGTTTTGCTACGAAAATTACTAAGTATGCTTAATATTTTTTTAATAGTCGAGCTAAGAGTAAAAATTATATTAGTTATTAACATCAAATAAAGCTGGTTTTTCAAATTATGTTCAGAGAGATAAATTTAGTAGACTTTGTATGAGATTGTAGATGAAATATGATATCTCGCACTTTGATTATATGGATGAATATATGTTAAGTATTATAAAAATGATGGATATATATATATGTTAAAAATATTATAAAAATAATATGAAGGAAGATGATTGGATGTTGATTTGTAAAATTCAATGAATTGTAGATGATGTTGTATGCTTGTATGAGTTTTATATGTAATTATTGTCAGTGGATGATGAGATGACATGTTTGCATGTTGAGTTTTAGGATTAGTGGTTTGTAATTTTATAGATAGTATAGATGTATATAAAAGATTACCAACAGGACACCATGATGCATTTTCTTTTCTTTTTGAAAGTTCCATCGGCCCACCATGGCACTCACTGACCAAGCTGATCCTTTATGGACTTGAAGTGATGCTGATGAATTTCAACAGATTCCTTTCTTGGAGATTCATACTCAAACAAAAAAGCAGTGTTTACTGCTGGATTTTTTTTAAATGTTTCCATCAAACATGTGTTCGAAGGGGAAAGGATATATTTCCTGGCACTAAACATTTTGCCTGCTAACAATGTAATTTCAGAATCCATTTTTTTATGATAAAGTATGCTATTTGAAGCTACCGTTTGCAATAGTTTCAGATGCATTTTTTACATATAAGACAAAATACCCATAAAACTGTTGCTACCTTTTCTTCCACAGAAAATTGGGGTAAGCCTGCTGCATGGATTTGAAGTTTTGAGCAGTTTGTGGATGACATCCAATTGCTAGCTTGATCAATGCTGCATCTCAAAGAATACTGATGTGAAGATTCTTGCAAGAGTCTTGGAGCACCCATGCTCATGTACATTTCTTAATGCAAATACTCTTGTGGTAAACTCTTTTAGATGGTTTATTTGGTCAGTGCTGTTCTTTTCCCATGTAGTATGCTTTAAGCAAAGAGTGGATTTATAAGATGTAAGTTAGCACGTGGTAAAAAATACATGTGAAATTCAGTTACCAAAACTCATTCAAAAACTGTCTTCTGTTTTGCCAAAACATAATGAACTTGCTAGCTATACCCTAACTGTATAAATCGTCTATGCTGTTATATTTCGTTTAAAGAACCCTTTGAGAAATGCAAAGGCAATCCTGTTAAGCTTGTTTGCTTCTTTATTATATTATATTACTGTAGTCCGTATTTGATCACCTTGTGCCAGGTTCTCTGATAAGTGATGACTAATTTGTTTTGCACCTTCTATTGATTAGCCTGGCTAATATGTGTTTCCCTGAAGTAGAACTGATGGAGATATGGAAGAGAGTGAAGCGATCTGGATCTGCTATGGTCCAAGTGTTGTTGAAAACTTAAAATCTCCTTGTTTTCGTTTTGCATATATGACGTGAGCACAGATTTGGAATTACTGGTAAGGATTTCAGTTCTTTTTTTTTCTAAAATCACTAAGTAGGAAATATCTGTTTTGAGGTCTGAAGTTTATAGGACTGCATGGCAAGAGATAAAGGAAATGTAATGACAAGAAAAAAAGGGAAATAGAAAGCATGAATTATGTTGATGAAAACGAAATTTCATTTACAACAGGATCTTACGATATAGAATATCTAGTAAGGGTGTGTTTAGATCCAAACGTGTAAAATTTTGACGTGTCACATCGGATATACGGACACACATTTGAAGTATTAAACATAGACTAATAACAAAACAAATTACAGAATCCGTCTGTAAACTGTGAGACGAATCTATTAAGCCTAATTAATCTGTTATTAGCAAATATTTACTGTATCACCACATTGTCAGATCATGGCGCAATTAGGCTTAAAAGATTCGTCTCGCAATTTACACGCAAACTGTGTAATTAGTTATTTTTTTCATTTATATTTAATACTCCATGCATGTGTCTAAATATTCGATGTGACAGTTTGAAAAAATTTGATGAAGAATCTAAACATGACCTAAATCTAAGAGAAAGAGCATCACTTCCTTCTGCATTCAAGTGAAAGTTAAAGTCCTGAGACAGGCACCATGATCTGATCTGTGGTCCAGTAATGATTTTACTTTAGATCTTTGCAAGAAGTGAAACTTCTATGGCCTGCCCATCAATTAAAGGGGCCACTAGAGCAGATAAGCTTCAGGGGCTATTTAGTGATTTGCAACCAACAAGTTAATAATGCCTAACTTTATTGAAAAAAATCTAAGTTGCTAGATATTTTTCCGTTGCTACGGACAATGGTTATTTCCCTTTAACTGAACAATTGTCTTCTTAATTATTAGAAACTGCTCAGAAAAATGTTTAGGGCATCTCATCAAGGATTACTAATCTCATTTGAATTAATTATTCAGCATTTCTTCTTTGTTTCTATTTTTAGTTTTAAGTGGCTTTCTTCCAGGTTTCGTAGGCTTTACTTCCTCCATCCATCCAAAAAACACAACTTTTAAGGATGAATCTGAACGGGTGTAGATCTTTTCTGCTGTTTCAATTTCACATGGAAGACATTTTAGAATTACTGTGCGTCAACCATCTCGGCGTAAGATACTGTTGAGAGAAACAGGTATTGTTTCACCTGCATTTATATCACAAGCAATTGTCTTTCTTTTCACATGTGTTCTTCTCTCCTTTCAATCTGGTGGCATGTGCCCATTATTGAGCCATCCATCTCCGCTCTCCTCTCTCGCATGTGCAGCACCTCCGGTTTTCAACTTGTGCATAAAATAATTTCGATGGATGGTCCCTCTTCCATCTCCCTTAGCACAAACGTCAGTGCATGTGAGATGTGACACCTCCATGTTTACAATTTTTACAGGCACGCTCGGTATTATCTGTTCCTGCCAAAGAAAAAATCTGGAGAAAACTGAGTACTGAGATGCAGCCGGAGAGAAGAGCACCCATACGCATCCCTGTTAGATTCAAAGGCAGGCACAGGTACGTATTGCAATGGTTGCAGTTGGGGATGGTGGTCCGTCCCCTACGGGTGATGGCTACCTGCTGCTTGAACGGCCCTGTTGGTTTTGAACGCCTCTTGATGCTGCGTTGGAGTCACGACCGGTGTCCCTGTACAGGAGAAGCGACGCGGATGCTCTCGTTCAATTTGGTCTTCCCTGCCGCATGACATGGAGCCACTGGGCGCCACCGCCACTGGTGGCCGTCCGTCCCGTGGCGATAACGATGCCCAGCCGCAGCCGCAGCCGCAGCCGCAGAGGCAGAGGCATCTCGTCTCGTCTCACCCATGACGTCGTCTCGTCGCAGCCATCAGTTCAGTTGTTGCTGGGTTCCCATCCTGCCGCTCATCGAGAGATGCAGGATGCTGAATCGGCTGCTGTGCTGATCCTGACCCCTGTTCACTGCCTCTGCAGCTTTGCACCGAACCACATCGATAATACTAATACTATTAGTACTCCTATTTGGTGTGCAAGTGCGGCAGCAACTTGGCGTTTCGCAAAAAGGTATGTCACGTTCACGACCTGCCATGCTTTGCATGTTCTTGGAGAATGTATTTTTGTACTGGTAGTAGTTGTTGTGTACTGATCAAGCAAGATGTGAGGCACAGCCGTACGCAGGCACGTAGCGGGGATGAGGAGAGTATTCTGATCGTAGTGGGGAGTAAACTACTCGCGGCCTCCTGCCGGGAAACTACACCTGCCCGGTGGTCCAATAATCCCCCGTAATATGTTACAGGATGGTCGGTATTGGAGCGCATTTGTTTACTGCATGCGCATCGATCAGCTCTGCCCCACTGGCTGTGTCAAGTGTCAGCTACGCCAAAAACGTGAGCCTTTTTTTTGCTCCAAGTGCGGGGTTAGCTATACCTACTTAGTCCGATCTAAACACACTTTTCTACCAAATCTAGCCAATGGATACTTGGGCCTTCCCTTCATTTTGGAAAAAGGAAAGTAAGTGGCCAACGTTTTTATATGAAATAAAAGGGTTTGCTGAGGCGAATTTGGATGACATGAATCTAAAAACACAATCTAGAAAAAAAAAGAATGAACAATTAGAGTTTCACGACTTGTTGAACATGATAACAAAATCGTGTGGATTGTAACAAAAGAAGGGTTTGGAGTTCGTGTTAGCGGGGTGATTGTGAGGACTTTATAGATACTATCAGTACAAACATAGACACTTTAAGAATTTGTCACGAAATTGAAAAGGCCAAGTGGCAGCGCCGCATGCTTGTGGTGGTTAGCAGCCACGCCACGGCTTGCACGGACTCGTGGTGAGCGGGAAAAAACACCCGAATTGCCCCCAAGCAATAGTATGGAAAGACAATTTTACCATTTTTAATTATACACAGTCTAATTAGGAGGAATGACAAATCACTCTAAATCTTTGGATTATTTTTACTAGTATTATATACTACTAATAAGTTGTACTGTAAAAGTTTTTTATTTGTCACTCTAAATTTTTAGATCATTTATGTTGGTATTTTATATTGCTAGTAAATTGTACCGTAAATCACCGGTGCTGAGTGCTGACATGGTCTTTCTGTTCTCTTTGCTTTGAGCTGTGAAGTTCCCCTTTTCTTCCCATAATGATATGCTTTGCCTGTATTGGAGCAGCAAATCTTTGTGGTCCGACGCGACAAAGAAGGGAGGCGGAATCTCGAATCTCTGCAACCAGACTCTCTACCTCTAGTCCCGGCTCAATTATATGCCCATTTGCAGAGGAGCCCCAAGGAATCTCAACACTTGCTACTCGTGCAATGAAAAGGCTTTTACCGACGCCGACACCTGTTGATGCCCCCCAAAAGCGCCGTGATGTCGATGCGTTGCGGCCTGTTCCAGTTTCCCCCCAATGGCAGCTTGGCAACGCCGAGATCACTCAACAGCACTAGCAGTATCCAAGCCAGCTTTCAGTCTTTCACGGTGCGTGGAGCAGTTGATCATCTGCACTCTGCAGCACAGGTGTTGCAGTAGCTGGATCAGCCGATCAGGTGCGTAATTGAACTCCCATCCCTAACCCCTTAGTTCCATCCCTAACAAAGTTTATGTTACAATATTCTGCCACCATTTGTCAATTCCTAGGGAGGAAGGTAAAGAAACTAAAATAGAGCGAGGCTAGCAAATACTTCGTCCATCCAAGGATGTAGTATTTTCGTTCGAAAAAACCCACTTATATGTATGAATGTGGACATTTATATCCAAAAGTGATTTTTTTTGGATGGATGGAGTAACACTTGTAACATTTAAAATGTATCTTAAAATATATTCCTTTCGTTTCATATTATAAGTCGTTTTGACTCTTTTTTCTAATCAAACTTTTTTAGATTTGACCAAATTTATAAAAAAATTTAGTAATATCTACAACATAAAATTAATTTTATTAAATATAAAATTGAATATATTTTGATAATATATTCATTTTGTATTGAAAATGTTACTATATTTTTTATAAACTTAGTCAAACCTAAAAATGTTTGGCTAGAGGGAGTAGCTTATTCCAATTTACTACTACTTTCCCGTTCTAAAATACTTTGGAGGGCTATTTAGTTATACTTTGGAAACAGAACGAATATGTCGTTTTAAAGGGACATACTTTGGAGGGCTATTAAATTATACGCTACACTTGTTTATATACGAATTTTGCAAGATATATGGATTTATTTATGACATATATGTTTGTTGGGCGTGTATTAAGTGAACACATTTATATCTTCCATCTTTACTCTATCTACTCCATCATTTATTCGTTTAAACCAATCATAGTCATCTATATTTAATTTTTTTTATTTACTTATTCATCTCAACCAATTACAACCATGTGTCATCCTCTAATTTTTTTATATTTTAGGACAGGGAATAATTGTTTTGTTTGCTAACTAAAAAAAATTAGGAAAGGCACAGGACGTCGCCCACTTTGCTTGTGTTGGATTGCATGCATCTTTCCCTCCTGCCCGCCTGTTTGTCTTAGGGGCCCACTTGCAGCCCCACAGCTGCAAGTTGCCGTCTTATGGTCCTTGGCCTTCAGAGATAGTAGTAGAGGCTGGAGCCAATAATAACAAATATACTAATAATATACACTCCTGCTGCGCTACGTATTGCAATAGTAGTTGTAGCATAGAACGCCCCACCATTGACAGGCAACAGTGCAGGGAGGGCAGATTAAAATATGATCAAAACAGTTTGCAGCGAGAGGGACACCAACTAGCACACAAGATTTGATCAGAGCCTGGTTATCATCATGTTCGGAAACAGATCCTCTCACATTGTGTAGTCTGTAGTTATGTCATTGATATATGATCTTATTTTGATATGATCCATGTATTAATATCATAACTGTAAACTGCATAAAATCATGAGTCTCATCCTCTCGTGTTCTTGTGAATTGTGGTGAAGAGACCGTAGCACCGAGTACACGAGTAGTAGTAGTAACAGGTTCAGTTGTTCTTTTGCCACAATGCCACCATCCTGAATTCCTGACCGGACGAAGCATCTTGTTACAGACCGGCTTATTGAGAATTTCTAATGTCTAAATAAAATGATCGGTGCAACGAGCTGGGGGAAGAGGGGCGCTACAAGGTATGGTTGACGTGACAGGAGTGATCATTATTTTCTTTGTGGCTAGGAGCTGAGTCAGCGCAACAGCATCAACACGCGAAACAAGCAACGCAATTACTACATTCGTTTGGAGTGAGTAGACTCTCTCCTAGTCTCCTGTTGTAACTAGTTTTGCTTTGCACTATCTTGTAGGAATTCTGTGGCACTGCTCATATATACAATGACAACCATTGACATACTATGGATCTGGGTTATATGTGTTATGGCATGGGCAATATTGCAAAGGATTCATGTTCATCTTACATTGCTTTCGATAAGAAATCAAGCTTCTATTTTGTCCTCCTTTTTTTTTCCCTTGTCACAAAGAGTGAAGAAAAAGCAAATCCTAGGCCTAGTGCTCACGGGAGATTCAAGCCTTATCGTCCACCCGAAGCTGGGTCATTTTACCCATAACGCCATCGTTTCACCTATGTCGGGTACGGTCATTGGTTCTTAGGTCCGTCGTTTCTGCCAGAGGAATTGGATGAAAATTATGTTTTTTAAATTGTTAAACGGTGTGTTTTGTGTAAAAAAATTTTATATGAAAGATGCTCTAAAATATCAAATAAATTTATTTTTTAAATTTGTAATAATTAAAACTCAATTAATCATATGTTAATATCATCTCATTTTACGTAAAATATTTAGTCTTCATCTTCATTTTTATCTTAAGAAGAAAAAACACCACCTAAACTTTCAGATATTCGTGACACGCTTTTCAAACTGCTAAACGATGCGTTTCGTGTAAAATTTTCTATATGAAAGTTGTTCTAAAATATCAAATAAATCTATTTTTCAAATTTGTAATAATTAAAACTCAATTAATCACACGTTAATATCACCTCGTTATACGTGAAACATTTAATCTTCGTATTTATTTTTCTTCAGGACTTTCAAACACCATCCAGGGATGTTGCCTTGTGCTCATGCCATTATGCATTCCAGCTTAGCTTGACACAAGTGTTCCCAGCTCCCTGAAAGAGTGATGAAAAGGTTCCAATCCTTACTTCCTCTCGTGGGTGCTGTTGTTTGGTGCTTATTTCCACCATTGTAATATCGGAGCGTGTATGAACAAAGATATTCAGGGTAGGAGCATACTATTTTTTCTTAATACCATTGATACTTTCACTACCATTCTGGTCTAAAATATACTTATGAATAGAAAATATTACCGTCCTGTAATATAACCAATTAATTTTCCCATGAATAGAAAATATACCATGATGAGTTCTTTATATATACTTACGGAGAGATTATGGGGTAACTCCTACTTCGTGGGTTTACAAATTCAAACGGATTGGAATGTGGCTCCATCGAATCACCCAAAACTACTTGAAATCAATTGTTTCCGCTCGAATTTCGTTGAATTTTACCAAATTCTACCGATTTGAGCTAACTTGCATAGGTTGACAAATTTCTAGTTGTTTTGAACGCATTCGTGAACCTGCTTCATAGGATTTATTATTAGGGCATCACCAACAGATGCTCAATATAATTTTCAATCCTAAAATTTTGAGCTTATCAATGAAAAGTCGGCTCCAACAGTTTCCTTAATTCATAGCCCAAAATTTGAAATCCCCTTTCTCCTTCTTCTGGCTCTCCACCATGGGGGAGAACATCGGCTCCTAATCCACGGCGATCAGATCACATAGGAGGAGATGAGATCGACGACTTCAGTTGATAGTTTAGATGTATCTTTTAATTCTTAAATCCTCGTTAAATTCTAAAGAAAATGTTTAGATAATATTCCTTCGTCCTATAATATATTTTTTCCCCCAAAATATAAGAGATTTTAGTTGGATGTGACATATCCTATTACTACGAATCTGAACATAAAGCATGTTTAGATTCGTAGTACTATGATATATCACTGTTAACACTAAAATTTGGTAAACTCCAATAAAACCATTGGCCTATAGTTAGTATCGGCTTCAGAGTTTTGAAATTGGTAGATGAAAAGTATCAGTCGCCAACAGTCGGATTTTTAGTGGATTTGATTAAGGAAATTAATCAATTAAGGAAAGCTTATCTAGAAAAAACCGAGCTAAAAAAGGATGTGGCATGACAATTTATCTATTAATTAGGCAGAATTAGTTAGTTTTTTTTTATTCTTAGGAAAAATTGTTTAGAGTCCAATCAGGACTTATACCTTTTACTTTATCTTTAGGAAAGTCTATATCGTGTCCAATAAGGACTAGTATCTATCCATGGATATAAATATGTACACTGGGGGTCATTGTAATTTATCTCCATAGATCAATATACATCTACTTTTGACGTATCGCTACCCTCTTATGAGGTTTTACTTCGACGAGTTCTTATTTTCACGCATGGGCTGTATCGATTGAGTTCGACCTTCGGCAAAAAGTGAGTTATGTCATCTTCGCTTGCACTGGCGTGGCTAGTACTTCCTCGGTTGAGTCCGATATTCTAATCGGGCTGATGCAACTGTTGCCTATCTGAAATATCATCTCTATCTTTAGTTCAATTACCGTTTATAGTCACATCGGCTTAGTTAGGACTTTCTCGGTTAGATCCGATATTCTGATTAAGTTAATGTTTCTTTAAACATAATGTCGCTTTAGATAGATTTGTTATATCCATCACATTAAACAGATTTATCGACTCATGAGTATTAGATTATCATATACAATTTCGTGCTGCATCGGTTAGGTCCGACTTACTAGATTATTATTGATAATCTAAATCTTGTTAAGCCGATAGGTTTATGCTCATGTTTCATCGGAGGGTTAGCCGATCTTATCTGATGTGTTAAATTTTTCTTTGATAGTTTTACTATCTTGATTAAATTTAATACATAATAACTTTGATCGGTGTCATATAGGGTTAGGTTCTTATTGGTTTGTTTAAATCTATCAGGCAATTATCAACCTTATGCTGCATCACTTAGGTTCAACCTATAGGGTTGTGGTTGTAAGCTAGATTTATTTAAGTCAGTAGGCATCAATTATTGTTTCATCAGGGTTTCAGCCGATAAGTTATCTAAATATTGTTTAAGTGTTACATCGGCTTATAAGGATTATATACAAGTTGGTTGTATCCGATTGCAGCAAAGGTTTCATTGATCACTTAATTATTTGAATTTAATATCATCGGACTTTCAATCGATGTATGCTTTAACCATCGGATCATCTAATATTCTATATCATATCGGTCGATTGGTTTGTTAGATATTTGATTCATTATATCTATATTGGTCGATTGGTTCATTGAATGTCTACTTTGTCACATTTATGTCGGTCGATTGGTTCATTATCTTATTACATTATCATCAGTCGATTGCCTTTATATCATTATTAATCCAAGTGTCAGAATTTATGTTGGATATATAGTGGATTGTTCGAAATCCTATCGACATCAGCTAGTATTACTACATTGGCTTGTTAGTCGATCGGCTTTTTGGTTATTAACATATTTATCCATATTGTCAGTTGCAAGATTAAACTGACTGACACACTCGTATCTCATCAAAGTTTAGAACCTGCACTGGAGCTAAGCAGATCTTTCAAGCCATTATGTTTGTCGATATAGTTCGCGTCAACACAGATTTGGCACCATCGGTCGAACGCGAATTTTTGTCAACAGTCACATCCAACCAAAATCTCTTATATTTTAAGGCAAAGGGAGTAGTAACATAGAATCATATGTGATACATCATGATACGACGAATCTGAATATGTGATACATCATGGTGCAACGAATCTAAATAGTACTAAAATGTGTGACATCCAGTACTGATTTTTATATTTTGAGGCGGAGGTAATATAACTTTGGGCAAGTGTAGGTAATGCTCTACTATGGAAAACCTTAGCCCTCTCTTGGTCAGAAGATTCTCATGGTTTTCCAGAGCCGCGGAGATACCGCGTCCACCACCGGAGGCCGGGAAATTCTCTCCCAAGATTGCGTCTTTCCTGAGCAAATCAACCGGCACACAACACCCCCTCCCCCTTTACCCTTTCCAGAGAAGCATCTCCCCGTTTTTTCACCGATGCGCACGGCCGCCCGGCCAAGCGAAGCGAGAGCCACCGAAGCTGCCCCCGATTCCCCTCCCTACTCCCGATGGCGTGCCGTGAGCCACTAATGGCACTTTCCCTGGGTGGATCTGTGCAGCAGCGCCGTGCCCCAGCCTGGCGCAAGTTGAATGTGCCAAATGAATCCTGCAACAGCAGCGAACTGTTTTGCCGTGCCCACCTTTGTGGTGCCCCGTTCCCTTCCGTTGGTGTTTCTGTGGGCTGTGATTGTGAGAGAAGAAAACGAAAAACAAAGAAGAGAAGAACAAGGAGGATGACACAGAGAGGTTATGGCATGTGATGCTTGGTTCTTTGGTGGTGGACCTCCCAACTCAATTCCCTGCTACTGTTGCCTGTGTGACAGCCACACCCCCCCCCCCCCCCCCCCCACCCATCAGCATCAGCTAGGGGTACTTGCAAGGTACAACCTTCATTTCAGCTAAACTAATCACGGCTCATGCGATGGCAAGCTCCCATTGGCCGGTGAGAGGAAGTAACCAACTGGACTCGACTGCGGGTATAGTAGAGTGTACGGTGTAGGCCTGATCTCAGACCGGTCATTAATAAAGTGTCATTTGGGTAAAGCAAGTACGGTGCTTGAAATCCGTAAGACGAAATTCTCAGCCAGAGTGAAGTCAATGTGGAAGCTTCTCAGAGTCATTAGCACACACCACGTCTGCTTCAGGTTTTATTCCCTCAAAACCGACAGGACAGATCAGATAAAAACCACAATCATCACCATAATCATCATTAATAAAGCAAGGGTCAATGAGAGGGTGGCCAATGCTAATACCCTCAACTGAACACTAGAGAGACTTAACAAAAAAGAAAACAGAGACAATATGCTGCTGCTGCTACGTGCTATATGTCCAAATAATACTTGCATGACAATAATAACTTGACTAATAGTACATCAACAAAAACGGTGTCTAGCTGGTAGTACTCATCCTGTGCCTCCTCCCATAGCACAGGAGATTAGCAATGGAGTATCAAATATCAATTGTGAACTAATTATTTAACCGTGGGCGTGGTCTTATGTACACAGATGCGAAATGCAGAGATGCCATGTCCAATATGCTTTTTCTATCTCGTGATTCTTCTTCTTCCTCTCATCTCCGGGATACACGGTAGTAGGGAGCTTAATTAGCAGCAGCGCAATGCTTGGCTACTATGTTGTTACTACTTGTCCTTCGTGCTGTTGCGATCATTTCGTTTTCAGAACTCCATTGATGGTTGGAAGCAAGAGCACGAGTGCACGCACGCAGCTGTGCGATTGCATCTCCCTCCTCGAGCACACCAAAAGACGAGAGCTTTCATGGTTGGTTGTGGGTTGCTGCTCCAAGAACAGGTTTGTCAACCGAGAGGCTGCAGCTGACCGCATTGCATCTGCATCAGAACAGAGTCGTCGAGGTGGCCGCCGTCGGCGACGTGTGAATTGCCGGCCTCGATCTTCACCTGGGCGTAGGGATGGGGCATGAAGTGGTGCCCGCCGCCACGGCCGAGCGGCGGCGGAGGCTTGCTGTCGACGAGCACGCCGAACTGCTCCGAGATGACCGGGCCTGTGGCGGCGGCGGCGGCGGAGGAGGAGTGCGCAGTGAGCACGGACGGCGGGGACGGCGAGGGGTTGCCGTGGTCGTCGTCGGGGAGGTTGACGGTGGTGATGTCGTGGATGCTGGAGCGGCGCTTGTCCTTGCCGCCGGAGTTGAGCCGGATGAAGTACTTCTGCGCGTGGCTGGCCACCTGCGTCGGCGTCCGACTCGTCACGAAGTTGCGGGAGATGTTCCTCCAGTCACCTCTGCCATACTTCTTCAGCCCCATCAAGAACAACCTGGAACAAGAAAGCCTCATCAATTCAGCTCCAAGAACAAGCCATGATTTCATCAGCTTGTCCAATTCCATCAAAGATTCTGAGAGTTGGGGTGGCTTACTTGTGCTCCTCCTCTGTCCACGGCACGCCCTTCTTGCGCTCCTGGTCAGGGCCGCGCGCGCGCTTGCCGCCGACCATGTAGCAGGAGCGCTTGAACCCAAGGCTGGCGGGGTCATCGCCGCCGTCCCAGTCAAGAGTGAACCCGGAGGACAGGGAGCCGCCGCCGGCGTCGTAGTGGGGGAAGGGAACGAGGCCGGCCTCGATGAAGCAGACGTCGTTCTCGAGGTCGTCGTAGTGCGTCATGACGTCGGCCACCGTCTTGCCGGGGAGCAGCAACGCCACCCGCTCCCACCTCTCCGGGTCGTTCCGGTCGAGCGCCGCCAGCGCCTGCTCGAACACCTTGTTCTCCTCCTGCGACCATGCGCCGCCACCGCGCCGGTCCTGCAAGAACCACCCGCCCGCCGCCGCCGCCGCCGCCTGGCCGACGAAGTAGTGCGCTGGCGCCGGCGGCAGCACCTCCATATACGACTCCTTCATCATCTCCGTGAGGCGGCCGGCCGACCGACCAAGATTTCACCTTTCTTCTCAAAAGTGAGTTCTTGGGAGGAGGAACTTGAAGGGTGAGGGATGTGGAACTGGAAGAGGGGGAGATGGGGGGCGGCAGAGAAGGGCGGTATTTATGGATGCTATGGCATCGATTCCGGCAGATGCCAAAGTGGCCAGAGATGATTCGGCCTCCACCTTGAGAGCCGCTTAAAGAAATCGAGGCGTTCGTGATTGGCCCTTGGTGGAGTTTGTGGCGTCTCAACCAAACAAAAGCCTTCTCCTCGGCTTCTCGTTCTCTCTCTCTCTCCAAACTTTTATCACTTCTGCGAGAGGCGAGAAGAGGGCAGAGCACAGGAGCAGCTGAGAAAGAGCTTGCTTGGGCTTCGCCCGTGTGCGCGTGTGGGTGTTGGTCCAGGCTGGAGAAATAATAATAGGGAAACTAGGTGCCTTTCCTGTGCAGTTGCAGGCAACGTTGCGTTTCTTTATTGGCCGTTGCTTGCCGCTTTTCCCAATGCTGGAGGAGGACTCGTCCCGGCTTGTTTATTCGTCCCTTCATTCATTATCACTGATCTAGACGATCCACTGAGCTAGTAGTAGCATTTTCGGTTGGCGATTGCAACATTTCCAGTTTATGTTTATTAGCTAAAATTTAAAATTTTTAACTTTAAATTTGGAGTTAATTTTAAGGTTTTTCATCGTAGTTTATTTTTTAAGTCTTTATTTTTATTTTTAGATCGTTAAGAACACGTATATAAAAGTTTTTCACAAATTATTTTTCATTTTCAAATATACCGTTTCTTTTTTTTCTCCCATATGCTAAACGATGGGGCTGTTCAAGTGGCTGAAATTAAAGGATCGTTCAGTTTGTTATCAAAATTAATCAAACCAAATTGTTACTATCAAATTTTGACGCATGTTGACGCTACTAAATTTCAATAGCTTTGGATGTGTTTGGTTTACAACTTTACTAAATTTCATAGTGTTTTTATGAGAAAACTTTTGGTGTTTAGTTTGTTACTATACCAAAATTTAATAACATCAAATTTTAATACTATTGAAAGTGATAATCCCTTCATTCTCATTTAATCATCGTTTAAGATTTTTGAGATATTCTCCAATTGATCAGTGTCTAATTGGTGTCTAATCGGTGTCTATTTGTTTATTTGTATAGGTGTAAATGGCATCATTGCACGCCTCACATGCATCCAACTGCATTTGATTGTATCGTTGTAGTGCAGCATGTTTGCATTATATGTCTCGCATGCATCCTTGGCACAACACCTTGATCGATGAGATTTAATTTTAGAAGGAGATTTTCTTGCCTTGGTCTCGACGCCATGTGTAAATAGGATAATCGAAATGGGGTGAAGGGAGTAATAAACTGAATAGGCCCTAAACCAGAAGAGGCAAGAAGGTGGCAGCCATGGCTTTACCGCTGACAACAGCGAGCTCCTGGATGATCCCTTAATATTTCCCTCATCGTCAAAGACATTAGAACTTCCGCGGAGGACCTATGGATTAAGGTAAAAAATTGTAGAAGTTATTGAAAGAAATCTATACATTAGAGTATGAAAATAAGTAAATTTTTAACATTTGACATGTCCTTGGATCTTTACCAAGAAGGTTGACACATGTTGTGTCTCTATCTTTCCCTAACTTACCATCGCATCTTTCTTGTATCCTCTGTTTTTTTCACCTCGTCTCTTCTCTATATATCTTTGTCATGGATAGCATCACCTCCATGGCTATCTTTCGCTATTTTCATCATGCACCAACCGTGCCAAAAACACGTCATTACCGGATTACCCATACAACAATTCTAATATATATCCCCTCTATTTTGGAGAAAATAAGAATGATGTTTATAAGAGCTTAGCTTATCGAATGGGCTTAACGACAAATGGTAACTCAATTAGACCCATCGTCTGGTCTCCAGTAACGCTGGTATATTCTTCAACTTCGTCGTTGAAGCCGTTGCAAAATTGGGCAAGAATCAACCTTAGCAGACACATGAATCATGCTATCACTGTCTGATCGAAGGTGTGACATTTAATTGAAATTGCATGCTCCAATTAACGTAGTATAGTCACATTTTTTGCGCAAAATTTTACAGGCGTACGTGCATGTTTTACCTTTGTTTTTAGTAGAAGATTTTAAATGGACGTGCGTTGTGTGTTGTGCTTTTCACTTTTTTGTTAATGCTTGCTCTTGCTGAAAACAAATGCTATCACTTTAATGAACTAGCAAAGGTGTCCATGTGTTGCAACGGAAAAAATTAAAAGTACAATAACATTACATAATGAAGGTTCAATTTTTATGATCTCTAAATCTTTAGCATCAACTAATGTTTGGTAGAAGACAAAATTTACTACATAACACCCAAACTTTACTTTTTTTTTGTTAGATGACACTGCAAGAATACGCTTCTACTTGAGGGCGTCATAAAAAGTGGTAATTAACTAATAAAAATTCACGTCATTATATATTTAAGAGAGAGTTTATTCTATGTCACCGAGTTTGTCCTAGTTCAATAATTTACCACTGACATTGTCTCTTTTTATAATATACCAACGACTTTATCAATCGTTCTTACAATATGCCATTGGGTTTGGCATTTTTAAAAAATATCCAAAATACCCTTATGGATATACCAAATTAAAAATTGATTTATCTCATTAGAAATTTTTTAAAAATATATAAAATATTTTGTTTGGTCTCTTTACACAAACTTACATGTTGTGTAAGGAGGCCACGTAAAAATTTTCATGTTTTTTTAAACATCTAATTGAGATAAATTAATTGTTAATATTGTATGTCTTTAAGGGTATTTTGGGTATTTTATAAAAAAGCCTAGCCCAATAACGTATTGTAGAATAGTTGATAAAGTCATCGGTATATTATAGAAAGAGATAATGTCAGTGGTAAATCATTGAACTGGGACATACTCAATAGCATAGAGTAGATTATCTCTATATTTAATCATGAGATAGAGAGAGAAACAATCTCAAAAGTATGATTATGCCCTTGCTTCTATCGACTTGTTCTCTAGAAAAAGCGTAAACTTGTAGCAAATTTGTCCAACTTTCTCTTGCCAAGCAAATGTAATAAACCCAAACTTATCGTCATCAACCAAAATTTACTATCCTGTTTGAAGCTATAGCTACCTTATTAGGGGAGTTAATACATTTCTTGATTTTTTTCCTACCGTATGTGATCTGTTATCTCATGCCGCGAGGGGACGAAGAACTAATTGAACATGGTGTCTTCTATCTCACTTTGATAGATCAAACAAACACAACGTATGTTACATACATATCTACTATAAAAAAATGTCACAAACAAACCACGACAATAATATATTAAGAAGTAAGCATTTAGACTGAATTATAAGCATGACAAATCAGTCTAATATGGTGGAGTTTTACTTTGACTAATCTCGCTGTGGATTGTATTTAGGGACATACTATATAGTGGGATGATAAACTGAACTTAAATTATGAGTCCATATCTATAGTAAAAATGCTCTCGTAAACATACATGGAAACAATCTTAGTAATACCATACTGAATCCGGTTGGTCATCTTGGCCACAACAAAACAAAACGGACCGCATTAGGATTTTCAGCGATCAGAATTGGACTTTGCATGCTGGTGTTGCTTGTACGTGATATTTACTTGACATACGGCAAAAACGCTGTTTATAAAAATTTTATAAGTATATAAAGATAAAGATAAATATAAAAGTAGGTACAAAAGATAAAAGATAAAGTAATAGGAAGCTTCGTGGCTTTGGTTGTGCAGCAAGTTAGATTAGATTTCTGACTTTTTTCTATTTTCATGCAATCGGATTTGGGCACGATTGGTGTCATGTGGAAGGACATCGTGGGTATGCTTCGTATGGTATACGGTATGTTAGGTGAAATGACAGAAACACTATGAATCTTTTAAGTAGGTAAAGATGCAGAACTATCTTTTCCAAAACGGTCTCAATGAAGGACGCCAAAATTCTTTAATTCTTTGCACAAGCCTAAAGCTATTTGAAATCAGTGGAAGCAATTAATTATGTTACTTTATTTTCCAATTCAGCTCTATCTATTCTTAAAACAATTTAGGCTGCGTTCGGAACTACAAGCTCCCATCATCTGCTATCTCGTTTTTCGTTAACAAGCTTCCCAAATTGCTAAATGATTTTTTTTTGCAAAAAGAATATATACAAAATTTTCTTGAAAACTCATATTAATCCATTTTTAAAGTTTTTTTTGCTAATACTTAATTAATCGTGTATTAATGAGCCATCCCATTTTATATGCACGGGGGAGAAAATCCCAACCCCTCCATCGAACACACCTTAGCCTCTTTATTCTATGTGTCATCTTATGTTACATCCCCAACACACCTTAACCTCTTTATTCCTCTATGTCATCTCTTGTTTTAGAGGGTCATCTTGTCAAATCTCATGGCAACTATAGGCCAAACTTCTAGTAAACCACACCGCTACTAGAACAACGAAGATCCATGCCAATTTCTGCTATATTAGGAAGGGTTGGATTGATGGTTAAGTTTACCAAACAACAATTTGGGCAAACTGTGGGTTGAAAAAATGTGGCTATCTATGACCACATTTCATGTAGAGTTAGTCATCATAGTGAGTTCTAATATGCAGAGCTACATGAAACTTAGAAACATGAAGAGCAGTGACTATAAAAGTTTAGCCAACCAAACACATCTTTAAAAACTAAAAACCTATATAGCACATCTCCAATAAGACATAAGAAATAAGTCTTTAAATCAAACATCCCTTAGCCTTTGAGCATGATATCCTAAACCTATCAAATCATAGGACATAGTGTTGTTTCATAGGACGTTGACTGATTGATGTAACGTTTGTTGAGCTAAATAAATTAAATTTTATTTTAAATCTATATAAAAATTTTGTTTATCTAGTTAAATTAAAATGGGCAAATATTTATCCATGGATCTACCTGTGCCATCCCTACCTTGCATCTACCCTTTCATCTCTCTCCCCCCTCTCGCAGGAAGGAGTTGAAAAAAGGTTCAAACGGCATCTCACCTTGGTGGCCCAGTTCACGTGGGGGAGGAGAAGGTCCTTTTTACAACGATTCCTTGTGTTGCAACTTGCAAGCCCTGTAGCTCTCCTCTGCCTCTACAGCGCAACAGAAAGGGAAAACGAAAGCGGAAAAAAGAGCAGAGAGGCACACACCAAACTGGGGGCTACAGCAACGTACTTCGTGCCCCGTATAAATACCCTATACGAACGATGCGTAAAGACCTCGCCAAGCACCCGTCTACTCTACCTACTCCCCTGAATCCCTGACCACGTACGAGAGAGCAGATAGCGCAGCCGCGCGGGCTCAACTTTCAATGGTGCTGCCATGCGAAGATCTATGAGCAAAGATAATAGAGAGGCCCGTTATCAACTGTAAAGCTGATGTTATCAACACCTATTAATTCATCAAAAGCAAAACGATTAAGATGACTTAAAATTCTAATGCAATTGTTTCTCACTGCATTTGTTTTTCACTTTCATAAACTGATATGTAATGATTGCTTGAAAGATAAATTTATTTTGGGCAAATAATAAAGGGCAAAAATAACCTTATTTTAGGACAGAGATAATATTTTGGTAACTTTCACGGGAAATGCCTCTTTGCTTTGGAGAAATATTGGGTTCATTCCGTGTGATTCTAGCTAGGGTTGTTTTAGGTGCCCACCATATAATTGCACGTTTAAAATATGCTGTGCATGCATTGTATTTGTGTTTATGATGGACCAACAAAATTAAGCTGATAGAGAGGTTATTGTCAAGTGTATACGGAATATATATGTATGGTACTTGCTGATAGAGTCATAAGGTCGTGTGAGATGCGCTACATTAGATATAGTTTGGACGGAAACCTTTTTTTAAAAGAATATAAATTTGGCGTTGGGTGATCTACTTGTTAGCTTATCAACCACGATAAATATATAAAGTTTAAAACTTATTTTTGTGAAATTTTTTTATCATAATTTATCTTTTAGCATTTACTTTAAACCGCTAATTATAACACATATAGTTTTATCTATGAATCCTATATATCTGTAAAGCTCATCCCCACTAAGTGCAGTTAATGCTATTTATTTTTACTCTTATTAAACCGCATCATCTCAATTATTTTTAGCTCTTAGATGATTGATTTATGGTCCAAATTATCTTACTTTTTTTTCACTTACAAAGTCATATCATATTAGTTCTATTTTTGGATGATTAATCTATATTACCTTCTTCTTTTCTTTTTCTCATTGAGCCACATCATCGTAGTTTTGCGTTTAAACAATCAATCTATATATGATTTAAATTATTATAAACCATATTATCTTAATTATTTATAACTCTTTTCAATAGTCAATCAGAAATGAGAATTATAGAAAGTGCAACTATCTTACGTGATATTTCTACCAATATCATATAAAATTCTCATATCAATATGCGAGGTTTCATCTGGTCTGTGTTCATTTCAACATGGCTTATGACCCGTAGTTCAAACTGATAATAACTAGCACTAGCTAGTACTCCCAGCCAAGAGGATGCCATTACGTGATAGCAATGGTCCTCCCTCAATCAGATTCTTGGAATACTTGCATTGCATCCAAGTTTCATCGCTGCGGCCTTGTTGTCTGGTCCGAAACTAACAGCCTAGCTAAAAGGCTAGCTAAAACCTAGGCGCGAGACCGCGAGAGCGAACCAAAGCTGTGCTAGCCATTGTTAAGTTGCGACTTGGCAGGATTTTTGACATTTTAGTTATTTCAAAAAACATATTTTATAAATAGAACCTCTATAAAACTTATCATAAATATGGGTCCCTACCTTAACTCTAAAGATGTTAGCGTTGAGATGGGATGTCTCGGTGTCAAATATGCTAGCATCACATTGAACCTCGACGCCAGTGTTTTGACACTGACCTCTCCAACTTAAGGACAACTCTCATTTTTTTATTTAAGTATTATTGATTTGCTTTCATATTTTTAAAAAAACCAAATAAATCATTGTATCCTAATTCATTCGTTTGTCTGTACTCCTTTAGAAAGATTCTAATGGTCCACCTACAAATATTGTAGTTTTTTATATATTACCCCCTTTAACTTCTCAATATTGATTTGCAATCATATTTTAGAAAAACTGAACAAATCAATGTATCCTAATTCATTTTTGCTAGTTTATTTTTATTTATAAAAACTTAATCTAAGAGGAGTATGTAGGTTCCTCCCTCCTCCCCATACATAAATCCTATTAATTTGCTGTCAAATTTTGAGAAAACAATTACAAATAATGTATCCTCATATCATTCAATTTTTCCTATTTGTTTTTGTAAAATTTGATACAAATTAGTAGTATTTAGGGATGATAAGGAGGGAGGGAGCCACATCCTCCTCCAAGATTAAGATTCAATAAAAGTAAATTAGTAGAAATAAATTAGGACATTTTGATTTGTTTAGTTTTTCAAAAATATGACAGTAAATTAATAAGATTTGGAGCAAACCTAGATGGAAGAGGTCGGTGCCGAAACATAGCGCGTATTTGACGCCGAGACATCTAATGCCGTAGGGATCCATACATAAATTTTTAAGCTAATCTATTTATAAAACATGTTTTTAGAAGGATTAAAATGTCAAAAATTCAGACGACTTGCGGGCCTCTCCTTTCTTTCACTCTTCCACTGCCCAAACCGAAAGTTTCCTTGGACCGTGTGGTACCGGTGCTTTCCAGTGGTGCCACTCTCCGTTGTGCCCACCGGCCGGCGTCATCTTCGCCTCCGGCTTTTTCTCTCCCGGTCGACGGCGTTCGCTTGTAATGGACGCACACACATCACCTGACCTCATTCCGATGTGTCCATCCATCCATGCGCCATATTCTCGCGCCGCATGCTTGGGGCAAAGCAAAGTCCCCTAGATACTCTTCTAACCAAACTGGACAATCATGAGTCACAAAGTTTGTAACTAAAGATTAGTTAAAAGTGTGCTCTGGCAGTTGGTAACTACAGGAGTACTCACTGCTTTATGTGCAGCTAGCATGGCAGTACCAGCACAAGTGGCAGTAGCTTTCTGTTAGGTGTTTGGCTATGTTCGGTAGAGGTGGTTACTATCTTTTGCTACCGGTGTTTGGCTGTATTTGGTAGAGGTGGTTACTATCTTTTACTACCTTATTTCTGGTAAACACGTTTTTCAAATTAGTAAATGATGTGTTTTTAAAAAAAATATAGAAAACTTGTTTTAAAAATTATATTAACATATATTTTAAGTTTCTATAACTAGTAGTTAATTTAATTAATTATGTACTAATGAATTATCTTGTTCTACATACAAAAATGTGCGGATCTCAACTTGCCCCTCCAAACTCATCCTAAGGGTCTCTTTGAATTATAGGAATGAAAAAAACGAAGGAATAGGAAAAACACAGTATTCTGACAGGAATACAAGTGTAAAACGGAGGATTACAACACACAGAAAAACACAGAAATGATCATTTGATTGGATCGCAGGAAAAACACAGGAATCGGATAAGAGAGGTAGACTCAAAAAATTGTTTCCTAATGGTTGGACATCTTGCTAAGTTTTTTCAAAACCTACATGCAATGAGCCATTTTATAAAAATTTTATAGGATTTGAAAATTTTCAATTTTTTGAATAAAAAGCTACATAGAAATTTTTTTAAGGATTTTAATCCTATAAAAATTCTTCATTAATCCTTTGAATCATTCAAAGAGACCTAAGCTTCCAATTAACACGCAAAGGAAGAGATGTTTGTTTGTACTGATGGCTGGTTACCCTAGGCTACTGGCACATGGATTGATGTCTTTGTTCCTTAATTTTTTTAAATGATAGTATTACAAGGATCGATCATTGATTGTGTGGGGGGTTTAGTTATTTTGACGCTGCTGAAGATTTGGAGTTACTCGCCAGTGCATTCTGTGAGATGGATTACGTGCCGAGCGATGGATGGTGCAACGGAGAGTAGGATCCTTCGCTGTCACTCCCCACTTTTGCCGTCCCGTTTGAGACGTGACAACCTACTACCCACCTTCCTCGCGGCCTTACACAAACACGCACATACTGACACCGCGACACGCACAATGTCTCTGCCTAATGGACCGTAGCTGTGCTTCCTATATATATACAGTACTCGTATCTTATACCCGTTTCGTACTCTCTTTGTTCTCTTTTATTCGTCGCACACGTCTACAAGAGAGTACCCAAAATATATGCAGAAGAATTCAGTATACAACATGTGTATTAGATATTTATACTATAGTTGGACCAATTCGAAATAGCTTAGTCAAAGCACATATTAACTATTTTTGTTTTAGATTTTCTGTATAAACCTTAACTTTTATACTAAGCATAAAAAAAATCCATGCGTCACCACAGAAAAAACTACTTGTTAAGAGTCATGACGTCTTGATTTTAGTATCTGGGTATTACGGATCGTGTTCTCAACTTGCATTGTTGTATCAAGTATTGTTTGCTTTCAACTTGATAAAGCATATCCCTCGATAAAGAAAAAAAAGAGTATTAAGCATAATTTAAATCATCTTTATCAATTTATTTAAGTTGAATAATTAAAAACATAATGAACATATATGTATTGACTTGCTGATATTTTAAAAAGATTAGAAATTTTATAGATACTTTAAAATATATTATGGTTTTTATGAGATTATTACTATTTATTTGGAACTAAAGTGTATTAAAGTGTATTAAAAAAATAATTTGTCTCCGATCTATGTATTCGTTGTTGGAAAGGACCAGGCTGGTAGCTGTTGATGCGGCCGTGACTGGTTAATTATGGAGTGATGCATTGGAAATAGACACAGCAAATGTCGATCCAATGTCACGTGCACGGAAAAGCGTATCGATCCAATGTCACATGCGGGAGAGCGACCTGAACAGGCCCAATGCGTGCGAAACCGACAAAAATCAGAAGAGACAGACATAAATCGGAAAAGGATATAAACAATCTGTATTTTTAAACAGAATCAGATTAGGATAACAGCAACGTACCAAAGATCTAACGAAAATATCTTTAATTTTTATAATAGTAGAGCTCGGTTTTCCTAATTAATCTTGTATGCTGTATCGCCATCCGAAAATTTTCTGTCTCCACCGTTGGAAAACTATAGTGATGCTACTAATCGCCGACAATATTTGTTACTTTTTTTTCTTTCATCAGATTTGACTTTGAACCACGAGTAAGTAGTAAAAGTGAAAAATAGCCCTACCCTAAAATTATTTTTTGTCGCATACGTAAAAGTCACAAATCTTTGGTTAAGCCATAGCTCAAAAAGTGCCTACAAAATTTTGCACTATATGCACTGTTAGTCTCAACACATGTTACACATTTCTCAGTTTGTTTAGCCTTTCTGAGTTTTCTGGGGACAAAAGGTTTCAACTTTTAAGTACAGAGGCGAATGGTGCGTGGAGACCTTTGATGAAAATTTCACCGGGGGGAAATTCATCACTCCGCCTGCAGCGAATGTATGTGTGTGGATCGGACGACCGCTGTGAATAAAGGAATCATGCCACTTCGTCTGGACTGGAGTGGCATGCGGTGTCGAGTGACTCTTGGCCGGAATAATTTAAGGTCCGGTTGGATACTACTACTTCTCCCGATAAAAAAAATAAAGATATTCGTACCGTGACATGTTTTTCAAACTGCTAAACGATATGTTTCGTGTAAAAATTTTCTATATGAAAATTATTCTAATATATGAGATAAATCCATTTTACAAGTTTGTAATAATTAAAACTCAATTAATCTCACGTTAATGTCATCTCGTTTTACGTGACACTTAATCTTTATCTTTATCTTTAGAACTTTCAAACACCAAGATGTTTCAACTTGAAAAACGAACTCGTCTACCTTTCAGATTGGTTGGTGAAGTTCAGGCTTTGGTATTGTGTGGTTTGCTCTGTTTCAACTTTCAAGCTTTGAGCTGGAATTTTTTTTTGGCACTACATTTGTAAGGTTTGAGTGATAGAATAGTCACATTGTTTCGTCCACGGTTGATTATAAACCATAACGCTTATTAATTATAAAATATATTTTAGAATAAAACTTTTATATATTTGTTCTTAACTACTTAAAAACCGATGCTAAAAACAAATTATACAATAAAAAGAACATTAAAATCAACTATAAACATTAAAAGGCATGCCTGATGTTAGAATTTGTAACAAATATATATAGAAAGTCAATTATAGTGTAGGACTTAGAGTCGTATCAAGTATTTGGATAAAGTTAGAGTCGAATATATCTTAGGCTCTCTCCTAAATAAAGAGGTACCACGGGTTGTAATTACATAACGACTTTAGCATAGGCGATGGATGACTGGCCGATGGTTGTGGATACTTTGATATTGAAAGGATCTTGATGTTGCCTAGAGTGAAGGTGAATAGACGTTTTTGAAATTTACTTCAAATCACAGTGGTTAAAATCAGGGCCCGAAATTTCCTAGCAAAGGACCCGAAACTTCCTGACGGCTTTTCCTGCCGAGCAGAGAAAGCTGCCCGAAACTTCCAGGGTTCTTTGTAGGAACTTCCAAGCAGTTGTGAGTTGCTCTTCCAAGCACCTCACAACAAGTAAATTGATTCACAAAGAAACCTAAACCACAGAGGTACAACATGCATCAAATAGGAGCAATATATAGGAGAATACACAAGATAGCATAAGTGATCATACAAGGGAAGATGAGATAGCACAACTAGACAAACAAGGAGATAAGCATCATAATCACAAAGATAAAGAGAGGGAGAGAAGACAAATGATTTGTTTCCCGAAGTTCGGATTCTCCACCAAGAATCCTACATCTCCGTTGAGGTGCTCCAAAGAGTTGGGTCTCAATTAACCCCTTGCCTCACCAAGCAAAGGCCTAGGAAGAAGTCTTCGGTCTTCAAACCAACACCCCTAGGTACTTCTCTTTGGTTTCAAGTGACCACTAAGATCTCCAACTTGAACACCAAGAGAACACCACAAGTGAGGCTTACTCTACCAAGACGACCTCTGAAACCTCAGCTAGGAATCCATTCACCAGGTATTCCATTTCCTTTCGGAGGTAGAATAATGCCCTCACAAACTTCCTGTGACTCATCACAAGCTTGGGAGCTCGTCGGGTGATGCCTAGCCGTCTAGAAGGCTTAACCTCCAAGAGTAACAAATACAAACGATGATTTGCTTGTTATGAACTCAAGTGCTCAAAGGATGGAGTGGATCTCTCAAGCTCTCAACCTTGTAACCTCTCAATCTCTTAAATCTCTTCCCAAATTTCACTCACAAAGATCTACAACTAAGGTAGGAGGTTTGGGAGGGACTATTTGGCTTTGGATAGATCAATTCTTGCCCAAACTCAGCAGCTAACAAAGAAGGGGGAGGAGGGGTTTAAAAACCCAAGCCCCCAAAAAACTAGTTGTTACTCACAGAACAGCAGCCCGGAACTTCCTAGCCCGAAGCCCGAAACTTCTTGGCAACCTCTTTGGCCAAACAGAGAATTCGGGTCGGAACTTTCTGGCTTAGGGTCCGGAACTTCCGATCCTCCTTGACAACATTTCAAAAAAAACGATCATAACTCCTTCCTTCGAAGTCCGTTTTCGACAAACTTGGACTCTATGGATAGCTTATTGAGAGGGTTACCTAACCCAACCAGACACAAGCTCTGAAACCACTCATAGATTAGGTTAAGACTTTGATTTCTCTCAAGATAGCACTTGCATAGGTCACTTTGAGCACCGAGATATAAACAAACGCATCAACATTGCATATCTCTTAATAGTATGACATTTTTGTACTCAAATGCAAATAGAAAAGCTATACCACTAGGAACGCCTTCTTGCCATCTTCTTGCTTCACCTTGAGGGTTCCCAACGTTAATGCCATCTCACCACCGGCACTATTCTCACCTACAACTCATTAAGCATATTAGTCCCAAATGAAGCATCTAGGCCCCCATTGTTTATTTTGGTAATTAATGACAAGCGCTAATTGTGGACTAACCATTTCTTTGAGTTATATTTGTTGAGTTAGGACCACGTGATATATATGCATGGATGTTTCCCAAAGGATTAAAATTGATGGCGCAAAGCAAAAGGAAAAGAAGACGGTAAACTAATGTTTTAATTTTAAATTGATCGAGAAGTTGGGCGATCAAATATCTGCTAGTTTAATTATAGTTTTGCTGTACTATCAAGAGGGGTAATGACCTAGACAAAGAGATGATCAAAATGCCACATTAGGTCATTTGCATATTAGAGTCATTTCTTATTTTATTTCGTGTTGAGTTTGTTGCCAGGGCCGGTCTGACCGAAGTTCCCTGGCTAGTCTGACCGGCCCCCTGGAGGCCGGCTGTGTGTTGGTGGTGGTGCTCTGGGGTGGAAAACCCGAGCCGCCAGAGCCGTAACCGGTCAGACCGAGCCGGTGGCGGTCTAACCGAGCCGAGGCCGGTCTGACCGGCCATCCTATTGCGGTCTGACCGGCCAGTTCGATTTTGTTCTATGATTGCCCTGTAACGGCTAGTTTTCTAACCGTTACAAAGTAGTCCGGTCTGACCGGCAACACAACGGCGGTCTGACCGGTAGTGCACTGAGTTGGGGATTTTGACCTCCAACGACTAGTTTTTGTGGGTTGGGGTATAAATACCCCCCACCAGCAGCAAGGGGAAGCTCTTGACACTTGCTTCATTTGCATACACCCCTTGCATCTCTCCCACACTCACTTGAGCTTGTGTTCATCCATTTAGAGCGTTTGAGGGATTGTTGAGCCAAGAGTCAAGTGCATTGCTTCATTGTAGAGCTAGTGTGGCACTTGATCATCTCTGAGCCACGTCATTGATTATTACTCTTGGAGGTTGCCGCCTCCTAGATGGCTTGTGGAGGATTTGACCGGTGACCTCTCTAAGGAGATTGTGGAGGAGGCCCGGTGGTGATTGTGAGTGGTTTGGAGTTCACCACCTTCGGAGTGAAGGAAGAACTACCCTAGTGATCGAGGCTTGGGTAGTCCTCTCCGTGGGCCGGCCCCCACCTTGCCCACCCCTCGACGAAGGGGGCGTGCGGTGGCTTCATAGTTGAGCGGTGGAGTTAGGCTCGCCTCAACGGGGATTAGGAAACCGGCGAGTTTCCGAACCTCGGTGAAAAATTCCTTGTCTCTTATCTCATTTATTTGTTGCATTTACATTTGTGCAATTTACATTCATAGAGACATATTTGAGCCCATATCATTCTAGGTTTGCAAAACTTAACTTAGTTGCTTAGTTAACCTTGCACCTCACCTTGCCTAGCAACTTAGGTTAATTTTGTTTAAGTGCCATTTAGTTTTTAAATCGCCTATTCACCCCCCTCTAGTCAACATCTCGATCCTACACCAAATCAATTATAGCTTCAAATGGTCTCGTACGATTCATCACGACAAAGCCTTCACTCACCCTTCACCACCGGATTCGGTCCATCGGTGCCAAGCCTCTCGCTTTTCCTTCACCCCAGCATGGTCCATCATAGCCGAGCCATGCTTGCCCTTCACCATCTTGCCATAGATAGTCACTTAATACTCCGTATCATCAATGTCTTCACTTGCTCCTCGTCAAGCTATAATGTTCCTCTTCTAGCTTCAATCTTATAACTTGATGCTGAAACTCAACCTAATCTCACCAACTCATGGAAATAGTTAGTTCCAATAATGGGTTGTCATTAATCGTCAAAACAATCACCGCACTCCTAGGGTAATAGATCATCCAATCTTCCCTTACAAGGCAACTCTAGTGCATAGATCTTTCAAATATACTGTAGCTATGCTGGATCAGTAAAGAGTGTTCGTAATCTATGTTTTAGGGATGTAGGTTTCGACTAAACATCATTTAAAAATATCATGCTTTGTTATCTTCATCGTGTCAGGATCTTCTATGGCATACTTTCTTATTTGGTTACCGATGTTGACTTTAGAGTCAGTTTTATAACACTTGGAGCAACTAAGGTTTAAGCCCTAGGCTTGGCTCCAAAACCCTATTTAAATCTTTTAGAAATTGATGCAAATTTTGAAAATATATGATGTCTAACAAAAACTGACTAATTCAATCATAGGCTTGCACGTTTTCTGAGTCGGCCCACAAGGCGACGGTTGAGCTAAACACCTAGCTCTCACCTCATTTCAAAGAAAAAAAAATCCTCCTATGCCCCTGAAATTTTAGCCAATCCTTTATATACCCTCGAGTTTTGTCCACTGTCTTGTATGCCCTAGATTTTGGGTTTGATCCCTTTCATACCCATTCCACTAGTTGACCATTAATTGACTATTTAATTCCTATAAAAATTGACCATTTTGCCCTTAGACATGAAAGAAACATGGAAATTTAGTAGGCTGTTGGAACTTGGAAGTGTATAATGTTCTTTATAAAAGAGTATAAGACTATTGTATTGATGACATATTGTACTCCATCCGTCCCAAAATATAAGGAATTTTGGGTGGATGTGACACATCCTAGTACTACGAATCTGGACAGGAACCTTGTCCAGATTTGTAGTACTAGGATGTGCCACATCCTTATATTTTGGGACGGAGGGAGTATGAGATATTTTTCATGGTAAAGTTTATTTTTAGAGAGAATCCATTATATGCCACTGAGTTTGCCACAGGTTTATGATTTGCCACTGACTTTGTCACGTTCTACAATATGCCATCGACTTTTGCTTAACTTCTACGATTTACCATCGCCATCCGGTTAACCTCTGTTAGTACTGTATAATTTGGACAAAAATTTTGAAATATCTTATTATAAACATAAGATTGTAAACATCCAAAATTTTTCCAAAAATTTAAAATCTAACATTTTAGAATTTTTGTTCAAATTTTGAAAGTTTTTGTCCCAAAGGTATTTTGGTCATTTGGAAAAAATTGAAGGCTAACCGGACGGCGATGATAAATCGTAGAAGTTAAGCAAAAGTCGGTGGCATATTATAGAACGTGACAAAGTCAATGGCAAATCTTATACCCGTGATAAACTCCGTGGCATATAATGGATTCTCTCAAAGAAAATTTAGGGACATAGAAGAGATCAGCTAAATTTTCAAGGACAAGGAAGGAATTTTCTCCATTTCAAATGTGCTTGGATTTTTCTTTCATTGGGTAGAACTTGTATATTCTCGAAAAATAGCTATGCTTATTTGAGTAAGAAAATGTTGTTACTTTTGTGAAAGACGCAAAAAAAATTGTTCTTTAACCTGATCTAACAGCAATAATTAAAAACATGATGCGGTGCATATGGTGCGCCCGCTTGGCAATGCCACATCAGATAGGAACAGTGTGCAGGCTAGAAATTTTGCAAAAAAGCCCTCTAGTTTGTGTGTAATTTGATATATGTCCCTCCCGAACAGTTCCTCTAAGGTGTTATTTTACTTAGAGGCCCTTGGAAAATCCGAATATTCCATGCGAAGGAGAGAAAAATCACGACTTAGGACCGCATTGTGAAAAGTGAAAGCCTAGGAGCTTTTTCACAAAATGACGCCCACTAACCCCAAACCCTAGGCATTGTCGCTTGCATCCCCTCCTTCCTCCCGTCTCACCCTCTCCCTCTAGCCGCTGCCGCCTCTATCTCCTCCTCTCTCTCGTCTCACCATCTCCCTCTCCCTCTCCCGCCGCCGCCTCCGCCTTTCCTCGCGCCGCCGTCGCCATCGCTTCGTCGTCTCCAAGTGCCTCCATCTTCCCCTCGCATCGTCGCCGTCACTGAGTGCAACCATCACCGCCTCCACCACCGCCGTCGTCGAGCACTGCCACTTCCGCCTTCGCCTCGCTCCACTGCTATCGAGCACCGTCGCTGCGCCGTCCTCCGCTGTCGTCGCCATCGCCGAGCGCCACAGCTGCATCCTTCGCTGCCATCGCCGACGCATATCGGGCAACGCAGATTGGGCTCCATCCTTGGCGGCGGATCGAGTGTAGGTGATGTCTGGATGAGGCCGATAGCAAGTGGGAAGAGTAGGGTTAGATATTTTTTTCTTAATAGGCAACTCGTTGGTCCATTTTTGCTTGATTTTGTCTCTGCTTATGATGGTTGAAAGAAGTTTGGTCTTTGCAGCTTTATATTTCCCCTATGCGGTGGCTTTTATGTCCAGGTTTGGGGTTGCACTAAATCAAAACCGCATTTCATCAATGCTATAGGGGGCTCCATTTCAGATTTGGGGAAGCACGAAACTTGTATCCAAGTTTGAGGATGGCATTGTTGTATCAAAGTCCGAGGAGGCTGAATTTACTGTTAAAGATGGTGATTATCCCTCTTCCTTAATCTTCTTGTCAATATTTGCTATTTAGAGTGTTGGACTCAATTAGCTACTTATTAACTAATGAAAGTTTGTTACTTTGGTTCCAAGGTTCTTCTGTCCTGCACTGGCCATAGCTATCAAAACCATGAAAAAAAAGCAAAGAAGTTGCTCCTTATAGCTAAGCATAATGTAAGATTCTTTGATTCTACTCTCTTTTGCATGGTTCTCCATCTCTTTCTCTGAATTGATTGAAAAGATTTGAAACTTTGTAATGGCATGGATTTAGTGAGAGTGGTGGACTATCAGCTGCTGAGGTAGATGTACCACCAATTGCCACTCTTCTTATTGTTCTTGAGAGCTGTTTTCATGGAAAACAATCACAGAAATAAGTGATGATTAGAAAATCTTGAAGAAAGTTCTCAATAAGGGTCAATGATATGAACGTCCCAATGAAGGTATAGCTGCTAAAGCATGATGCTTGCTGATCTTACTGTTTTCTTTGTACTTCGATTCTATATGTCCGATAGAGGTCATATCTAATTGCTACCTTTAACAACAAAGTTGCATTTGCCATTGACAGTCAAAATAATTGGAGAACTTCATGATGGCATAGTATTTTCGAAGAAGGGCCATGATGAACAAGAAGCTTGAATTCAAGACTGATAAAGGTGCCTTTTTAACTTCCTATATGCTAGCTATTATACACTTCAGTTAAAAAAAATACTACTGTCCTTATCTCAGATCAGTAATAATGACATGCTCCTTTTCATTTGATTTCCTTCCAAAGGAGGTTATTGATGGTCTTGACAGTATATGCTAAACATGAACGACAAAGTTGCTCTTGCAATAGTTCCTGAATATGCATTTGGTTTTGTCCACCAAACAACCCTGTGATTCATGAAGTTGAGCTTGTATCATTTTGTGAAGGTATACTTCTCTTTATGTTATACTTGTGTGTAGTTCTTTGACTTGATATGATGAGTGCAGAGGATAACCAATTATTCCTAATACACAGGGTAAAAATAGTTTGAAATATGTCGATAAGATTGAGACTACTTTCGCAAAAAAAAGGAAGAAGGGAATACACTGTTCAAGCTGTGAAAATATACCAACTTTTCATGAAAAAAAACCCAGGGCTTCTAAGCGATATGAGAAGGTCTGGCATGTTTTTTTCCTTGCACAATTGTTCAAATAACATTGATGCCATTAAGGTTTTTGTTAATCCCTTATTAATTGATGATTAATCTATTTTTGCTTCAAGCATTCATCAAGTAATTGATAGCACATTTGGTGAAGAGAAGAAGAAGCAATCCAAGTGACTGAAGGTGCTGCAACTTGAACAATGTTACATGGAAGTTGAAGCTAAAATGATTACAAGAAAGTTGAGAAGCTCTGCACCAAGGTACACCCAATTCTTCCTGCAAAAGTCCCATCTGATACTGCATCTTTTGGTAGATCAAGGTGTCATTTCTGTGTTCGTTGCCAGTTTCTATAAATTTGATAGCCAAAATGCCATGGCTTTATACAAGAGGGCCCGAGCTTATATTTAACATGCTAACCTGGCATGTACCATGCGGGTCATGGATGTGTGTTTTTAACTAGGCTGTAATTTATTTTAAAATGTGGTAACATGCTAATTTTTTTCAAAATTATCGTGTCTAAGTATTAATCCTACTCCTAAAACTGCAAGGATGTTGAAAGCAACTGAAATTTATAATGACATATTGTAATTCATGTATTGAAATTCTAAGTTCCATTTTACTCGTCGAATATTACTTCATAGTGGATGTAGTACATAGGACATATTGGCTTTTACAATGGTTTCAGTGTTTGATTATATTCCGATGGAGTATTTCATTTAAAGTTTGGTTTTGGACAAAAACTAACTCCATCTCTTCCAACATGAACAGATTTTGAGATATTAGTATTCCTCGACAACCAGTTCTTGTGACAAGAGCTAGGTCATACTAGCCAATAAAGGACTTTGTTTGCATAAGATTTAAAGCTGGATATCTAGTTTTTCAAAAGGTAGCAATTATCTATTGGATCTGCTTGCTTGCTGGAAGCTTTCAATTCTTTTTTAATTAATGAATGTGAAGTTTGAGTCCCTTATTATTGTAGAGATTAGAACACTATCTATATCTTTTCTTTTTAACAGGGAGAAACCATACTATAACTATTTTACAATAAAGAAAAGTTCAAACAGTAGGCCTTAAAACTCTACCAACAACTGAACATTTTAAGGTTACACACTCGAATTTATAGATGCCACACTTAAATTTTCAATGCAAGCTATCCACCCAATTTTTCATAGCATCAACCGACCTCTGACAAAATTATGATTTGGGCCAAACCAAGTCCAACAAAGTTATCTCCCATTTGTGCCTCATTAGTGGAACCTTGTCATGTATGTCCCTATTCCTTTGTGTTTAGATGTTCTAATGAGCTTTCATGGGACCTGCGTGTGCCATTCCAGGCAATAGCATCTATACCAATTGTATTAAGAAAATAGATAAGCTGACTTTGTTTTCCTCTATTATAACACATGAAAATGATGAGTCATTTATTCGTGAGTGACACTATTTGTTTAGCGAAGGTCAAGAATGGGAAAATGACTAGAAATTCTTGGATGACTTATAGTTAGAAAATTGATTGAGGCAGTTAATTAAGACAAATATGTGGAATTGGAGAGAGTATCTCAATAGGTTTTGCTGAACTAAAATGGAAAAAAAATAATTGCATCCAGTTCTCCTGCATTCAGATTACATATAGCATAATGTACAAATTGCGACTTACAGTTTCTTTTTCTTTTAGCATGCCTCTTGTACTGGTTTTTTTATGACTTGTTCATAAGATGACTATATGTTCACAAGAATTCATCATCTAGCTAGCATAGAAATTCTGAGACCTTATATATTTCCCTTTTTGCATATGCAAGTAGCTTAGGATGATTATTCTTATGTAGATTTTTTAATAAATTTTTATCTAGAGCTTAGTTATATTTGTGATTTTTAATCTCAAAATATGAATATCACTTCCCTCTATCTATTCGTTACAGTTAATGACTGTCGTTAAATTTGTTGTCAGTCCCAAATGTTTGTGCTTATTGAAGACGTAAAATTTACACATAGTAAATGATTTAAGACTACTAAGTTTGTTTATCATGTGATCTCATTTCCCACGAGTATATTGTGAACCAATTTCACATTTTCTTTTCCTATCTTTCACATGGATGCAACATCTCCACCATAAAGACGACTTCTTAGGCAAAGAAATCTTAGCACCAACTTCAATCTTGGTAGCATTGTTTTTACATGTTTGTACTCAACATTATACTAGATGTACATATTAATGCAAAAGTATATTTCAAGAAGATCAATTTAGTTATTGTAATCTTAAACAACAAGATGTTACTAATTACATGTGTAAAAAGTAATATAATAGTCGTTTTATGAAAAATGTAATTATTTCAGGGCTTTTACGACGTCAAAAAGGTTAAAACAGTTAAGATCTAGCTAGCACTTGAAAATTGGCGCAACCCAATCTAACTTATGTGCATTTATAATAATCAAGTTTGGTCAAAATTAGAAACTCCTTTCATTAATCAATATCGCTTTGATAAATTTGGTTGATACTCGTGTACGTAGTTTTGTTTCTGTTCTTCCTCTTGTGTATTGACTAATTTGTATACATAAGTGTAGCATTAGTCTAACCAATTCAATGGTTCAACCCATTCATTGATGAAATAACTGAGATTTCTAGAAAGAGTATAAAGACTTCTATTGTTGTTCCGATAAAATAGACATATTTATCCTGCATCCCATTTTATGTGTCTTCTTTTATACCAATAGTACTTCTGTTCTGGCCTACAGATATAATGATATACTAGGTGGTTGTTCTAATCTATTATTCTGTAAAATATGGATACATGTTTATAGATGAACATCTTGGTTTTGGAAGACATCAACATGGACTCATGGAGTACACACACCTAATCTTGGAATCAGGCATAAAAATCAATGATCTTTTTTCGGACATTGACTACATTAATTTCTATTTTATTCATCTATATGTAAAGTTTTGTTATGTTGTTGTACCTTTTAAAGATTTACCATTCATCAGTTCTATCATGGCCTTTTCTTTGTTGTGTGATCTAATCACTGATGTGGCACAACACTAATAATCGAACAAACAGTGTTGCCATTCTTGTTCGAATTTTTTCATGCAATAATCATGTTTGACAAAAAGTGTGGAAGATTTTGCAGTATGTTAGAAATGCTCATTATGGCTTTAAAAGTGATTGTTTTGGTTTAGGTCCTTCAAAATATAAATGATTTGCTCGAATTTATCTAGCTAGATGCACTTGTTTATTGTCAGGGGATTCCTCTAGTTGATCAGAAGTCTAGCGGTCATGATGTTTGTTTTAGTTTGTGTGGAAGAATACCTGACTAGATGATAATGTTGTTTACATGTATTGGTCCATGCAACATAGACTGTAATATCCATATTAGATAATTTTATTAGAGCAGGAGGAATTTTATGACTTCTTATATTGGGAAAAGATAAGTAACTCTAAAGTAATTTTGATTTAGTATGAACAATAATTAGATCAAGGTTGTTGGCGAACACCACATTTGTCACCATGTTAACTACATTTAGGATCACACAAAACCTCTTATTCATTTGAGCTTCTTCCTCAAATGTGTGATCCTAAAGGTAACATTAAATGATTGCAAGAACATTCTTGTTTAAAGCCACTTTATCATGTTAGGAATGTTTTTATTTGCCTTCTGTTAATACCACAATTTTGACACGCACAAATTTTGTTAGTCAGGGTTTCTGTAGTTTTAATTAGAACCTGAGAGGAGCTCTACTTATTTGAACCTTTACTGAAAGTTCTATATCCATATTCATTTTTTGGTTTAATGCTATGGAGTTTCTTTACAGTGTTACGATGTCGGTTAAATGTGGTTGAATTGTATCATTACTATTGCATAATGCCACTTACATTATTTCTCCTATTTGGAACAGCGGTACGTCAGGAAGCAAATTCATCAAATGAACCTAAGAGCAATGATGAGCAGGAGCAGATCAGGATTGCTCGAGCACTTCTCAACTATCGCCTGAAGGAGAAGATGGTGATGGCCAATAATCCACATGCTTCACCTTTCCCCAAGAAATTTTCAATGTAGCCTAGTCGTCGCTGTCATCAACCCGCTATCGTCGTCAACTTGCTGTTCTAGCCGCTCGCCGCCATCGGAGTGGTTGGATCTAATAGCCATGACCTCAAGGCCGCCTGATCTGATGGCGACGAGCTCATGGATGCCGATGGTTTGGCAGGTCATGGAGGAGGTGGCGGCACGTGTGTGGCGTTGAAGGTGCCTGCACTCAGGTCCCTAATCCGCCGACCTTAGCTATGTGATTCATTTCTGTGTTGTTGTCATCAGTGTTTCACTTATTCTATAGGCCACTCGCAAAGAAGTACACATTGGAGTTGTTGTGTGTGTGGGCATCGTCGTCGGTGATAGCTACGGCCATGAAGGAGTGGGTGCTTGATGAGTACGCCACCAAGCACAGGATCTCCATCGATAGGTTTCTCCAGCTGAGGATATTTGTCAAGGTGCATGATCGGTAAGGCCTCATCCATCTCCACTAGACGTTAAGCGCTTGAAGTGCGAACAGACTTGCCACTTTCCTGTATTAGATCAGTGTATTAGATCAGCAGACGATGAATATGATAATTTCAACTAAGAAAGTTAGATTATTGGTGTTTATTATGTATTTGGCACAATGGGAGGACCTACTGATCTATCATCATAGATGCCAACTCACTGAAATTTTGGCACAACTACTTAGTTGACAGTAAATTTGATCCTAATGCAATATGTCATCAAAATAGTCTTCTAATGGTTATTTTGTTCACTAATTGGTAGATGATTTACTGTATCTTTTTTAATGGAATAGATGATTTACTGTATCATAATAACATCTAATGGTTACTTGCACTCTCTCAAGGCTTAAAGGTCACTGCATATGTTGGTGAGATGCTCGAGGAGTAGGAATCTAAATCTATCATGGATGTTGTTGCTACACAAACAAAACAATATAATTGCTGGTATTATTTTCTACTTTTGGTCCTTTTGACTTCGTATTAAATTCCTTATCCATTGGTGTTTCTCGATAATATGGATGCTTGCAAGCGCATGGGGCAGGCCATCGGCGATAGGCTGCTGGGCAAACTAGGATGCAGGAGCTTGGAGCCGGGAGGCTGATCTTTTCCCTTCTGTTTGCTGCTTCTATGGCTGGCAGAGGATGAGAGAAAGTGGAGTTGGGGGCAAGTGAGGACTGTGAAGGTATGAACTACCTCATTGTTTTTCAGGAATTGCCAGCTTTTCTCCAATTGTTTACTTACATGTCATCTTTAGTTTTAGAGTGTTCCTATATACATTTTGATGTAATTCATTCAATATGTATTTATAGTACTTTTTCTTGGGCAAATCTGTAGCAATAGAAAAAGGGGTCTTTTCTTTATGTGCAATAGTAAATTGTTGTTTTATAGTGAAATTATAATAAGGTAACTGCTTACAATTTGACTAAATCAGTCATTGCTTGGTTAAAAATAATAATGACAGAGCATGGCAGACAATTCTGAAGAGACCATAGATCTTTAGTTTGATTCTAACAATTTTTTGTTATGAACTTACGATATTTAGCCATTGATTTATAAATTTTCCATTTATCTTTGAATATATGGGCTCACCATTAATTTGTTTCATTTCAGTGACCCTTATCCATGAAATATTTTTCATTTATTCCCACTTTGTTTTCTGCACAATTAATGTGTCATGGTTGATGCTAATTAATGGTTGTATTTCCTCTTTTTCATTTTGGGAGAAATCTTGAGTTGATTGGCACCTTTAGAAAGTGTGTATATACTCCGCTGGAATTTCTTACAATTCTTCAAAAAGAACATCATATTCTCTTTGCAAAATTATGTATTTAATTTGGTTAGTTGAGGTAAAGGGTAGAACTATATACTATTCCATTTATAATAGCATAAATTGCTCCAAAAGCACCTCCTTTATATTTTTTTTTATCAAGTATTGACATCACATGCATTCTTACTCTTCCTCAATTTATGTGAAATGTTGATTTTTTTCATATGATCGTAGATAAATATTGGCTAGAGGGAGCAGCGGAGGTGGCGGCTAGACATCAGGAGGCAGTGGATAGATACCAAACTTGATGGATGCCTTTGTCATGTCCATTAATAGAATCTCATAACAATTTTCTCATGAATTTCGTGAGATATGTTACGCTTCTCTTTGACCCTAACAAGTTTATTCAATATTATATATTAGTGATAAGTAACTATGGAACAAAGTTTTCAAAGTAGTTAGGAATCTATTTGTGACCTGAAAATTTATAAGCTTGTAGCATAAGCTATTTTGATATATATATATATATATATATATATATATATATATGGTTCACATGTACCCACAATCTACACCGTTGATGTGTTTCAAGATTCGTGCTACAAAATATATCTAACTTTAACCAAATTAGTGCTTACTATAGGGAGAAAAGATTAGGTTGGTACACAATGCGTATAATATGTATGTTGCATTTTTTATCAAATAAAATTTTTCAATAATAACCATATATGACATTTAATGCACGGTATTTCTCTAACCCCTTTTTTATAACATGATATTTAGTCAAAATGAGAAAATGATACATCTATTATATTACCAAATTGATATCTTGCAAAAATGATACTCCCAAAATGATATATATCTTACCATCAAAAACTACATAAACAAGGTATTTTATATAAACAAGGTAAATTTAAACTGGTAAATTGACAACCTTAGTGTTTTACATAAAAAAAATACAAAAATTATATAAACAAGGTATTTTACATTTGTAAATAATATCGTATAAAGGAAACATCATGCATGGTACATTTTGTTAGCACCTAATGTATCTGCTCTAGGATTCGTGCAAGCTATATATAAGGTGTAGATTGTGGGTGCATGTGAAACCGAGTGCAAAAATTTCAACTCACACACAATATATGTGTGTGTGTATGTAGTTATCTACAATTTCTCTTAAAATGCCTTTTTTTTATTTGCATCGACGAGTATTTTCTATTCTTCCATCTTTCTGTCCTCCAGGAATTAATTTGGATGACCTATTAACCTTTTAAGCATTATATTTCATGAGAGCATTAGCATCCAGTGTTCTAATGGGTAATGAAGGATAGGTTGTAGATATTCCCTTATTTGCTTCAGCTATAATCTAATTTTGCCCATCTGGCTAGAGGTTTTTCATTTGATGTTATCATATTTTTTTAAGGGTAGTTATCATACATTTTCCCTATATTTCACTATCAATAATAGATGCATGTACATGCACTGTCTGCTGGGCCTTGAATGTGCTAAAAAATTTGGGATATGGTTTTTCTTATTGTACACTTGCTTCAGGTTAAAATAGAAAAAATTGTGAAAGAATTAGCACAACACTTCTTGACAAGGTAAATGTTTCCCTACTCTGTTTTCAAGCTTAAGATGTATTTTTGTTACCTATTTAGGTATTCACCCTCTTGAGATGAGTTTTATGCTTGTATATTTTTTCCTCTAATGTTACACATGAAGCCAATGTAGTATATATATGTAATCAGTAAAATTATACATGATCCAATTTTTTTATCTTCCTAGACGTATAAAATGATTAAGGCTAGATCTTGAAGATATGGCACCTTTAATGTATATAATGTATATGCTTCTCCAAAACAAGTTTTATGCCTTCTGTACTTGTACAATGAAGTAGCACCAATAATTTTGATGTTTCACAAAGTAAATTATGTCTTTTCATAAGCATTTTTTAGATGGTCAAGCAATCTTTGAAATGTAAAGTTCATGTAATGCAGTATACCTAGGACTTGAAATAAATTCATATTCAAAACATTCACTTTTAGGTCCAGGATTAGATTAATTCAGTTTCAATTTGAGAACATGTATTTGTATTTCAGATTCAGTTTACACAGTGCTTGAAGGAAACTTGTTTAAAAAAGTACAGAAATCTTCAGGATAGTCATCCAATTTAGAAAATTGTAGGACATGAGAAAACTAATGTTCAAAAACTTAAAAAGAGTTATGGAGAAAACATAACTTACATACTTTGTAGCTAGCTATGTTTTTAGAAACATGTTGTTTGTGCTGCCATAACAACTAAAAGATCAGAAAAAATTCCAATGTGTTTTCATCAGTTGACCCAAAGCTATCAAAAGTTAAATTTAATTAGCCTAAGAATTACAAGCCACATTTCAATAGATTGGAAACATGAAGGGCTCCCTTTATTTGTTTTTTTTGAGAAGGGCCTGCCTTAATTACTTAAAAACTTTAATACAAGATTGATTTAATATTGATAAATTGTTCAATATGACTTATTATAGTGATTCATGTTATTATGAGTAATAGTTAGTTTTCTTCTCAGTTTTATATATTTCTTGAAATTTATTGTTTTTACTTAAATTTCTTGAATTTCCTTTTGACAGACTGTAGTAGTTGAAGTAATTTACTTATGGTTGCTATAAACGCTACCGTAGTATCTAGACCATAGTGGTCGACACTATCAAGTGCACAAGAACTAGAAGGAAGGCCTGATGAGAAGATTTAATTGCTTTGTTGCAGATATGAAAGCTACAGAGATATGTACAGCTGGGCTAAAAAATCCCATTAACAAAAATATAAGTTGTGTTCTCTTTCACCTTCCTACTACCTATTGCTATTGTTGAATACAAACATTTGCTACCACAAAGTATTTTTTATTCATGTGATCTGATGTTATGGATCCCACTTGGGTTGATGTTGAATTGTTGTACATGATTTTCTAGCTTTTTTATATGGTATCATCCAACTTGAGTTAATGTGTCTGTGTGTACATATTATTCATCGCAAAATGACTTTGAGTCGTCAAATCATGATTTTAGTAGTATGTGTGATTTGTTATATTGTACAAAGCGGTGCGGTTTGGCAATCAATTAAGTTGCTCCATACACGTGGCTTGGAAGTTGAAACTAGATTCCATGGCTTACAACTCAACTTTCTTGCCACACCACATGAAGCTTGCCTTTAACTCTAACCATACTGAATTATCCCAGCATTTATATCTCAGGGTCAAAAATGCATTATAACATGAAGGGATAATGTTTTTCAAATTTTTTTAATTTTCATTCAATATACCATGGCAGAATAATATAGCAATTCAAGTTTTTAGATAGTTGTATTGCTCAAGGACCAGTGGGAGTTGTTTGGTTGGGTTCACTTAGGTACGATTGTTCAAATTGGATATGCAAAATCAATAGAGGGGAAATTCATCTAAACCTTTTTGAAACCTTCTGGTGTGGAAACTAGATTACTTTTTCAGGGAAGACATAACATTTTTTTAGGGAAAGAAACATGTTAGGTGACAGGTTATAAATACACATGTGTCACTGGAAGGAATTTTTTGTGAATTTATGTTGTTGTCTCGAATTATCAGAGACGTGTTGTGCATATCGTGTTGATTAGTAGCTTCTTATCTGTATTTCAGTGTTCATTCTGAGTGTTTAGTAGCAGAGCACACTGTTTGATTCAAATTAAACAGAATGTTGCACACCTGTTCATGAGGTTTCCAAGGTTGCTCTGTTGAAAAAAAACGTTGATGTTGTTTCAAGGAGCAAATAAAGATCTTCTAATCATGCTAAGAGACTTAGGGATAATCATGCATAAATATTATCTTAAGTTATAACTGTGTGATCTCAGACTTACCATCTTCATGCATGCCTTTCAGGGGGAGTGTAGCTATTTGCATAAGATATTTGGGATGCTTCATGATGGATTTTACAATTGCTCCTTATGAAAAAATGATTGTCAATCAGTGTAGCAATTAATATAGAGAAACTGACTCTTCTGCAAACTATTTGAGAAGGCATATGTGCAAAATAAAATATTTTGCTGACCGGTTGTCATTTTACTTGGTGTTTAGTCAAATGGTCAAGGACACTGGCTAACATGGAAATGGAGGGTTCAGAACCGACACCATCTGCTTGCATGCTTTATCGTCGATACTCAGGGTTTTGTATCTAGTAGATGATAATGGTCTATTGTTAGTGCTAGCAACGGTGATCAAATTTCAGTCATGCTTTTTACTCTAAAAAGATCGTCATTCTACTGGGTGGCACAGAAGATCTGATCTTCAGTTGATGTCGCCCTTCAGACTAATTAAATTGATACGGCTCTCGATGTACTTGTGTTGCCAGCCAATGACAAGGCCTGCGTACAACTAAGAAGTCATGACGCCAACAATTAACGACAAATCATATGATTAAGATGTCATGTAGACCTAAGCAAAGCACCGCCGAATCTCATCTCTCTAGTGTACATTAAATATTCAGATTGTCGTCAAAAAGAACTTTCGCATCATTGATATTTTTTCCCAACTTGTGCTACCATACAATACCAACGATGGATAATAGTTGAACAAATGTATGGAAGGTGCAGCCAAAAATGTCGCAGGAAGATGAAACGGGAGTATTTAATTTGTAGGAAATTGCCTCTTTGTAATTTCAAATATCACTTTTACTTAAAATTGCCGGATGAAAGAACATATTTTTTTAAAAAAAACTCGATCGACGAGTTTGTGTGAAACCCAAGTCAGTCGCCCCACAACTAGGAACTTTACCACTGCGCTAAAATTTCCAGTTGTCATTACAAATAGATGGCAACGCATATAGTCCACGGAAAGGACCAGGGTTCACCTTACTGCGGGTTGTCCGGTTATCGCGACCCGGCGGTACGGCGGTAATCGTCAAAAACCGCGACAAATTCGTGATTCAAAAATTTGAATTCAAAAATTTGGGAAAACCGCGGTATGGACCACGGTAACCGCGCGGTTTGACGCGGTTACCGCGCGATGTTAGAGCAAAAGAAGAACGAAATGAAGAAAAAAATAAAAAAATTGAAGAAACACTTAAAAATGTGTAGAATTTGGTGATAATAATTAAAATATGTAGGATACTTGTGGGTATACAATAAAAATTTTTGGCATGATCTTTTCTATATTACGGACTTGAAATCAATTGAACAATTCATAACATAATATTTCAACAACAACAATCAACAATCTCAAGATGTCGCACAAGGTGTCCATATGTCCACATGTCAAGATGTCCACAATATAGAGTTCACCGGTGAAATGAATACAGTCCACAATATAAAGTTCACAATAAAGTCCACAATATAACATCCACAATATGATAGTTCACATAACAAGCAATATGAAAATAGAAGTTTTGTTTTCAATCAAAGGAAATAGAGAAGGACATACCAACATGTTGCCAGCTATAAGTTTCACTGATTATATGCCATGTTGTACTCCTCTGTGGACATGAGCATCAAGCCATGCGAGTGTAGCAACCCTGTCTTGTATTCCTCCCAACTTTGACCTGTCCATAATGTTGTTGTTTGCCACTGAGCATACAATTGAACGTACCACTGGGGCTCTTGCCACTCGTACACCCATGTAGAAGGGGGATAATCAGAAGGTTGGGGACGATTGTACACATACATTGGATAGCCACTTTCAATGCTAGAGGCACTGAATGAGCTGTAGCTATCCTGTGGTATGTCAAGATGCTGTCGTTGTTGTTGGTTACTCGGTGAAACGGTAGTTCGTTGAGAGCTTGGAGCACCGTGATCACGGTCTTGAGTCGTGTGAGTGAAGTCGGCCTCATCTACAAATGAAATTGTAGGAAGAAAATTAATCAATAGTGAAATGCATGGTAAAGGTCTAAATGGTAATTGAAGCACATCGCACCAGTGAATTGAATAGGGCTGTGGTGATCTGACTGTTGGGTGTGACCCCTAGGAGGCACTTCAATGGTGCCTTGGCCTCCTTGACCACCGTTGTCTCCGTCGTCTGTATCAGTTCTTGAGCTACTATCATTGGACTCTTGATAGTCTGGGTTTCCTTCAGTCTCTTCATCGCTATCAACATTGCGAGATTGTGGACCTTTGCCCTTAACTCTTTTGGATGTAGGTGCTTTTGGTGGCTGCCGAGTCTTCTTTTTTCCAATATGAGTGTCACCAATATTCACATCAGTCCACTCTGCAATAGTAGAAGCTCCTGTGGTTTTACGCAGGTCAGTCAAGTCTACTAGGTTGGCTACAAGTGGACTAGGCACGGGGGTGTCACTCTCAGTTGAGTCTTCATCTAGTTCTGGAGTAGCATTGGACCGAGCATTGTCCATCCATTCTTTAATCTGATTGTTAGTTTCATAGAATGATAGATCCGCTAGTCTATGAAGGGGATCGTCATCCTCCTTCCTAACTTGGGCATTTGCTTGTTGAATTCGCAAGCGAAGGTTGTAGTTCACATAAACTAGTTTGTTGAGCTTCTTGTGGGTAAGTTTATTACGGACCTTGGTATGTACGAATGCGAATGTGCTCCAGTTCCGTTCACATCCACTTGAAGAGCAGCATTGACCAACCATATGCAATGCAAGCCTCTTCAAATTCGGCGTGTCTGAGGCAAACATAGACCACCATTGTGCTGCACATGCCAATTTTCATGTCAATTTACAACACTGAATACGTGTAAAGCATCAGGACATATGACATGTGCAAACGATTAAAAACATACTAGGGGAAGTTTTTCCATCGGTGGCCATCTTTCTTGCAAGGGCCCTCCCAAATTCACCAGTCTTACGGCGATACATCTCAACCTCCAGCAAAGCGGCGGCGGCCGTATCGATGTCCGTCATCCACTTGAAGGCCTGACGGAGGTCTTGGAAGACGGAGGCACTTGGAGAGTACGCGTAGTGCGTCCTAGGGTTCAATGCCGCAGCTACAAATCATGAAACAAGATCGATGAGAGTTATACAATACCAATTTCATGAATTATGTAATGTCGGCTACTTACTGGCATTGATTAGAATTTCATTGGTGAGGTCGTGCATCCTTCTGTTAACAATTTTCATGTATGCTTTGAACTTATCCCTTTGACTCGCAAAAAGACTATCGTACTCCATTTTCAACAACTGATATCTCAGAAGAACCTCACTCAAATTGGGGTTCTTGTCCTCATCAGCAAACCAAAGGAAGGAGTACATCGGCTGAACTGAATTGACTACTACCTGTAAGTTCTCCCACCAAGTCATGCTAGATAGGCATGCGTGTGCATACCTGCCCTCCGTTGTGCCACTGAATTTGCTTTGCATGAACCCAGAGGAAGCCATCCACTGCATGAACTGATCTCGTCTCCTAAGGAAGCTCTGAAGGAACATGTAGTTTGTGCCGAACCGTGTAGCATTTCACTTAACAAGTTCACCACCTATAGCTGACACCATCATGACATGTAGCTTGGAATGATTGTATAGCCATCTGCAAATTTTTCTCGCACTCGCAATCACCATTTCATGGTCCGGCATTTTTCCAACCTCCTTAAGCATCAAGTTAATTGTGTGCGCCACACAAGGTTGCCACACAATTGTTGGATACTCTTGCCGCAGCAGTCTGCAAGCCTTCTTGTAGTTAGACCCATTCTCAGTGATAATCTGAACGACATGTTGGGGGCCTACTTCGCGTACTACCTTTCTTATCTCCTGCATGGGTCAATCACAAAATAAAACAAGACCTCAAACACTACACTTGATGTTATCAAATGAGGCTAAAGTGTTGATGGAACATCGTCACCTTCAGTACGAAGTTAGCATCTTGGCTTTGGCCCGTGGCATCAACGGAGTTGTGGAAAAACATGATTCCATTGCAATATATCAAAAAGTTGATGACCGCCATACCCGTCAGTCCTGTCCAAGAATCACACATTAAAGTAACACCGTACTCATCCCAATCACACTTGAACCTGTCGAATTGCTTGTTGACGTCCTTCTCTGTAGCATCAAGGTACTTCCCATCAATCTCCTTACCGCTTGGAGAAGGTATGTTTTCACCTACAATATACAAATGCCAAATAATTAGTGTGCGAACTGTTAGAACAATGTAAATCCATATGAAATGCATACGTACCCCACTTCTGTGTTTCTCGAACGGCGCTGACAAAGTATGGATTATCAGCATTTCTTGCAGGAATGCCGGAGGTGTAGAAGAACCTTGACCATGACTCACCAATGGCCTCCCTAGCTTGCCTCCCCTTCTTTGTGAAGAATCCTATATCGATGCGTGTCTGCACAGGAGACTTGACAGATGCTAGGTTGTAATCTCTCACAAAAGGTGACTCCCTATGAGATGTAGCCCTTCGCAACAAACTGGCAATTGGGTTGCTTCTACCTTTTTGTGCCTCGGGCTCAGCGGATCCACTACCACCGCCATGCTCATATGTGCTACCTCGATCCTCCACACCCCTCCTAAAGTTTGCCTCTTGCCGTGAGGCTTGCATGGCTGCTTCCATTTGTTCCTCCTCATCGGCATCACCTGTTAGGTCATAATAGTTGACCCTTGCCGCTTCAACCCTTCTTGACCTCTCACTGTGATGATTATCACCTGCATCTTTTATCCTGTCCAACTCGCGTCTGAAGAATTTACGGACATCTGGAAGCACTGAATTGCAATATGTAACCCCCTTCCCTTTTCCAGCCAAATTAATTTTAAGTCGAGTTGCTCCACCACCGCCCTTTCTCTGATGACAATACTTACAACGCCATCCAGGTGCCATGCTCTTCTCGTGCTCCCACACTGGGTCCCTACTATCTGCCATATCCATCCTGTATGTAACATACGTGAAAAATATAGTATTAGAAATGAAATCACCAAGGCCGCATAGCTACCCTTACGTAATGTAAACCGTATGCACTAATTGTCAGTACAATAAATTTACATCTACCATAATAACTCATCCAACAGAAGTCACAAAGTTCACAGAGGTTATATATGTATGACAGAGCGTGAGGCTCCTCACCGGGAGACCGCGTGGGCCCCCCTTTGCCGGTTCGGCCGGGGGCGCTAAGTGAGGTTCTTCGCCCTCGATCTGAGGAACGTCAGCGAGAGAGGAAACGCGCAAGACGCGGGCGACGTAGACAGGTTCGGGCCGCTGAGAAGCGTAACACCCTACTCCTGTGTTCTGGTGGATTTGAGGGTCTCCAACAATACAAAGGGAAATCTTTCTCTCCAACGCCTTCGCCGGAGTCCTCTCCCTCTCTTTCCTAGGCCTGGGCCTCCTTTTATCTGATCCGGGGTCACCACATGGGCCTCAAGCTGCCTAAGAAAAGAAACATTCTTTTTACAATCAGGGCTGGTCTACAGCCGGAAGTGACTTCTGACAAGCATGGTGCACGCCTTCTGCCCCGCTCGCCAGCTCTCCCGGTGGACGCCCGTTTCAACCTTCATTCAATGGCCGGCGACTTCCTTGCCACGCCTGCGCTGAAATCTGGATTGGATCTGACCGGGGCTGACATACCAACTCCAGGAGCTAGCACGCCGGCTCCGGCTAGGGACGAGAGCCAGGAGGCTCTCATCATTCCGACGGGACGGGGCGAGGCGTGCCATCGGCCGCCTGTCGCCACCTAACCCGCGATCTGACCGGTCTGTGACCGGTCACACACCGCGACCGGTCACGGACCGGATAAGCGTGCGCTGCGCCGCATTAAATGCGGCGTGGTGCGCTCGCCTGATCCGCTATAAATGCGGTTAGGTGAGCCTCGTTGTGCTCACCTAACCCGCACACGTGGCGCCAAGATCACGGGGGGTCGGGGCGCCCCAGCCCTCGGGGCCGAAACGGGAGCGGCCCGACCCCTCGGGGAGACAGAGGAAGGGGTGGCCACGTCACCCCCGGGCCCGACCCCCCCGAGGGGGTCGGGACACGTGGAGGACCGCGGCTACCCAAGCCTCTAGTCATGACACCCCCGGTCCCATGTCACCGACAGTAGCCCCCGGCGTTTTGCCAGGGCGACCGCCCCCCTCGAGGGAAGCGCTCGGGCGTGACGCCACTCCTTAGGCCCGGTGACGGGTGGGGCCGGTCCCTACAGGCGGACAGGAACCCAACAGTCGCGAATCGCACGCACCGGTAAGAGAAAACCGACCGACGATAATGAGCGGCCTCTTCAAGACCGCTGCATTACTCGAGCAGCGCGGGAATCGGGACGTGCCGGTTCGTTTCGCCTGGGGATATGATGATGGCGTTTTTCACGGTCGGCGAGCGCAGTTAATGCGCGCATTATCTGCCCCATTTCAACCGCCACGTCCGCACGTCTGCCGCGTGCGCCGCAAACGGGCGAGTGGGGTTAGTGGAGGCGTGGGAGCGAGAAACGAGGGGGCAAGGTAGTGGGCGCGGGAAGCGAGGAGCCGGGCATAGCGTTGGCAAGGGTATAAAGACGCCGAGGAAGGGATTTGTTTCCTTCCTCTCTCCATTTTCCCCTTTGCCTTCGCCACTCGTGCCCTAGCTCTTCGTTTCCTGTGCCCTACTCTCGCCACACGCGCTCGCTCTCAAGCTCCTCCTCCGCCGGCGTCATGGCACGGGGCTCCGCACCGCTCGACGGTAGCGTGCTGCCGCCTTCCCGCATTACAAGCGAGAGGCAGGCCGGGCTGCCGCGCCGATTCATGCCGGAATCTGCCACCGGCCGGGAGGTGGTCACGCTGGGCGAGGGACGCCCGGCGCCAGACTACCCGGGGCGGTCCGTCTTCTTCCTCTCTTTCGCAATGGCGGGGCTGGTCCCCCCCTTCTCTATTTTTTTCATGGATATTCTGGAGTTTTATGATCTCCAGATGGCGCACCTCACCCCCAACGCGATAATGACGTTGGCCATCTTCGCACACCTGTGCGAGATGTTTATCGGGGTGCGCCCATCTCTCCGGCTGTTCCGGTGGTTCTTCACCGTGCAGCCGGTGTCGCCGCCGACGGCAGTCGGTGGCTGCTACTTCCAGCCGCGGGGGCAGGTGCTGAACCGCTACATTCCCTGCGTCCTCCGCAAGAAGTGGGACGACTGGAAGAGCGACTGGTTCTACACCCCCCTCGCCGACGAAGCGCGCCTCCGACTCCCGAGCCAGCCCCCGGCGCAGGCCTCCAGCTGGCGGGCGGCGGTGGATCTGGGGGACGGCTACGACGCCGTTCTTGACCGCCTGGCGGGTCTGCGATCCCAAGGGCTCACGGGGGCCATGGTGTTCGGCGACTACCTTCGTCGCCGGATCGCGCCGCTCCAGCGGCGCGCCCGAGGCGCCTGGGAGTACACCGGGCCCGAGGACCACGTGAGGACCCACCTGGGGCGAAAATGGGACTGGGACCCCGAGGACTTCAGGATGGTGGTCCAACGGGTGCTGAATCTCAGCTCCGTGGAGGCATCCCTCATCCCCCAAGGGGTCCTCCCCCTCTGCTGCGACCCAGAGCGCGCCAACATCCTGGCCATCATGCAGGTGGTCGGGGCGTCGGGGGAACGGGCCCCCCGAGGCCACGATGGCGCGGGCGGGAGCCGCAGGGGGGAACAATCTACCCCGGGAGGGGGTCGTGCTTCTGGGCCCCGCGACGGGGGCCCGGGGGGCAGCCGCCCCGCCGACGCCAGGGGGAAGAGGAAGCAGGGAGGTACTCCTCCCCCATCTCCTCCCCGAGGGGGCGGGGCGGTGCGTGCCAGCAGCAGGCGCCCAGAGGGTGCCGTGCCGGCGCCGCAGCCCGAGGGGGAGCGAAGGAAGAAACGGCTCCGCAAGATGGGGGAGAGCGAGCCATGCCGGGGGAGCCTCATCTCGCCCCCGAGGTGGTCGTTCAGCCGACCTCCCCGCAGGTTCGTTCCCACGCCCACTGCGGCCGTATCTACTCCCCAAGGCGAGTTTTTACTCACCCGCTTCTTTTTGTCTTTGGTTTTTCTTCTGCCTCAGCGAGATCCCGTCACGCCCCCCACGCCATTCCAAGTCCGGCCGGTCCGAGGCCGAGGAGACGGTGACCGCGGAGGCCCGGAGGCGAGAGGCTGACCGACGGGAAGCCGCGGACCGCCTCCGGGAAGCCGAGGAGGCTGCCCGGGAGGCCGCCCGGGTTCGCCAGGCCGAGGAGGCCGCTCGGGAGGAGGCCAGACTCCGCCGGGCCGAGGAGTCCGCCCGGGAGGCAGAGGCGGCGGGTGCACGCCGGGCAGCCTGCCAAGCCCCCGACCCGACTCCGCCCGAGACCATGACGACCCCCGAGGCCACCCACAACGAGGCCGCGGGCGCGCCGCCCGGGCCTGACGCCCCGGGCGACGCGCGGGACGAGCCAGCTTCGGGGGGCGCCCCCGAGGCCAGCACGCCGATCGGCGGGCCGAGCCGCGCGGCACCCACACCGAGGCGGCTCTCCCCTTTGCCTTCCGCTACCCCGCTGAGCGCGGAGCCCCTCCTGCAGGCCCTGGCCACCGCGAACAGCACGGTGCTGGACGGGCTAAGTGCCCAGATGGAGGCCCTGCAGGCGGAGCGGGCGGAGCTCGACGTGGCGTGGGCGCGCGTCGAGGAGGGGCGGCGCTCGGTGGAGGCCATGGTGGAGACGGGCCGCAAGGCCTACCGCCAGCACGCCAAACAGCTCGAGGCCCGTCGTAGGGACCTGGCGGAGATCGCCAGGGAGGTAGAGGAGGAGCGGGAGACCGCCCTCATCGCCACCGCCGTGCTCGACGAGGCGCGGGACGACCTCCGCCTCCAATACGGGACCCGGGCGGCGGAGCTAGAGGAGAAGCTCGACGCCGCCCGGGGAGTCCTCGACGCCGCCGCTGCCCGGGAGCGGCGGGCGGCGGAGAACGAGGCGGCGTCCCGTCAGCGGGAAGAGGCCCTTGAGGCTCGCGTCGCGGCGCTGGAGGAGCGCGCCCGCGCCCTGGACGCGAAGGAGGGCGCCCTAGCGGACCGCGAGGCCGCCGTCGCCACCCGGGAGGCAACACTGGCGGCGCACGAGGCCGCCTCCGCCGAGGAGGAGTCCGCACTCCGCCTCCGCGAGGATGCGCTCGCCGAGCGGGGGCGAGCTCTCGAGGAGGCCGAGGCCGCGGCGCAGCGGCTGGCGGACAGCCTGTTCCTCCGCGAGGCGGCGCGGGAGGAGCAGGCGCGCCGCAATCTGGAAGGCGCCCGCGCCGAGAGGGCCGCGCTGGACCAGCGGGCCGCTGAGCTCGAGGCGCGGGCGAAGGAGCTGGACGCGAGAGCGCACAGCGGCGGGGCGGCCGCGGGCCACGACGACCTAGCCGCCCGCCTCGCAGCCGCCGAACACACCGTCGCCGAGCTGCAGGGCGCGCTGGACTCGTCCGCCGGGGAGGTCGAGGCCCTCCGCCTGGCGTGCGAGGTGGGGCCCGGCATGCTTCGGGACGCCGTCTCGCGTCTAGACCGCGCCGGGCGGCAGGCGGGCCTCTGGGGCGGGCGGTACGCGAAGTACGCCGCCAACCAGGGGGGCCTCGCCCAGCGCCTCTCGGAGATGGCCGGGGTCCTCGAACGGCTCCCCGAGGAGCTCGAGGAGACGATCAAGTCATCCTCGAGGGACCTCGCCCGGGGGGCGGTGGAGCTCGTACTGGCGAGCTACCAGGCCAGGGACCCTGACTTCTCCCCGTGGGCAGCGCTGGAAGAGTTCCCTCCCGGAACCGAGGACGGCGCGCGCGCGCAGGTCCGGGACGCCGCCGACCACATCGTCCACAGCTTCGAGGGTACGGCCCCTCGGCTCGCGTTCGCCCTCGACTCCGAGGAGGAGGACGGCGACGACGGTGCGGACGACAGCGACGGCGAGGCCGGCGGCCCGGGTGCGTCGGAGTGAGCCCCCAAGCCCCCGCCGATCTTAAATTTTACCTTCTTCTTCCGAGGCCTTCAAGCCCCCTTCTTGTATAGACTGGTTTAATCTGCAATCAAATAAAGAGGAAATTTCTATGTCAGTCATGTTTGTTGTGCGTATAAGATGAGGATGGTTTGTGCCGCGGTCCTTCTGAGTCTTGGCTTGAGCAAGGGCTCGTGCCCAGGTCCCAGCCTCGAACGGCGCGGGTCGGGGCTAGTGCCTGGGGAGATCCGCGTGTCGAGACTGGCCAGGCCGGGAGCGCGGTGACCGAGGGTTAGGAGGACCCGATTGTGGGCCTTTGCCGATTCCCCCCCGGAGTTCACCACGCCCCGGGGCACGGCTCGGTTCTGGGCCCCGTTTGGCGGTTTTAGCCGGCCCGGGCCACCGAGGGCAGGGCCGAGCACGAGCGTACTAACTCAAGCCGAGATTCTTCAAAAGGAAGCGACGGCACAGACACGGTCCTCTGGAAATCGAAAGTGCTTTTATTGAAATACGGAAGAGAAAAAAGATAAGTATGTGCATGTGGTAGCCCCCGGCCAACCCTGCACGCCCGGGGGGGGTGCGGGGTTGGCCCGAGCCCGAGACATGACACCCGACCCCCATTAGGGGTAGAAGCGACGAAGATGCTCGATGTTCCACGGGTTAGGCAGCTCTGTGCCGTCGCCCGTGGCCAACCGAACCGAGCCCGGCCGGGGGACGCCGATCACTCGATACGGACCCTCCCACATTGGTGAGAGCTTGCTCAGTCCAGCACGCGTTTGGACGCGGCGTAGGACGAGGTCGTCGACGCAGAGTGATCGGGCCCGGACGTGGCGCTGATGGTAGCGCCGCAGGCTCTGCTGGTAGCGCGCGGCTCGAAGGGCCGCGCGCCGCCTTCGCTCTTCCAGATAGTCGAGGTCGTCTCGGCGAAGCTGATCTTGATCAGCCTCGCAATACATGGTGGCCCGAGGGGACCTCAGGGTGAGCTCAGATGGGAGGACCGCCTCCGCGCCGTAGACGAGGAAGAAAGGCGTTTCCCCGGTTGCTCGGCTTGGCGTGGTTCGGTTCGCCCAGAGCACCGCTGGCAGCTCCTCGATCCACGAATCGCCGTGCTTCTTGAGGACGTTGAAGGTCTTGGTTTTGAGGCCCTTGAGGATTTCCGCGTTGGCGCGCTCCACCTGGCCGTTGCTTCTGGGGTGGGCGGGTGAGGCGAAGCAGAGTTTGATACCCATGTCCTCGCAGTAGTCGCCGAAGAGCTCACTAGTGAACTGGGTGCCGTTATCCGTAATGATACGGTTAGGTACCCCGAACCGAGCAGTGATGCCCCTGATGAACTTAAGGGCGGAGTGCTTATCGATCTTGATGACCGGATAAGCCTCGGGCCACTTAGTGAACTTGTCGACAGCGACATACAGATACTCGAACCCGCCCGGGGCCCGCCTGAACGGTCCCAGGATATCGAGCCCCCAGACAGCAAATGGCCACGAAAGAGGTATGGTCTGCAGGGCCTGGGCCGGCTGATGCGTTTGCTTGGCGTGGAACTGGCACGCCCTGCACCGCCGGACCAGGTCGACCGCATCGGTGAGAGCCGTCGGCCAATAGAAACCCTGGCGAAAGGCCTTGCCAACCAAGGTGCGCGAGGCGGAGTGGGCTCCGCACTCGCCTTCATGGACATCGGCGAGAAGCTCGACGCCTTGTTCCCGAGGAATGCACTTCAGGAGGACTCCGTTAGCCCCGCGCCGATAGAGGGTCCCTTCCACCAGCACGTAGCGCTTGGAGATGCGACGGACGCGTTCACTCCCTTCGCGGTCCTCGGGTAGAGTCTTATCTGCGAGATACGCCTGGATCTCAGTGATCCAAGCAATCAATCTAGGGGAGCTGGGAGCGCTCCCCTCGGGTCCCGAGGCCTGGACTCCGACGGGCCTCGGGGGCCGTTCAGGCGCGTCCGTCTCCCCTAGGGGGTCGGGTCGCGCCGACGGCTGGGCAAGCCTTTCTTCAAAGGCGCCCGGTGGGGTCTGGGCTCGCGAGGAAGCGAGCCTTGAGAGTTCGTCGGCGACCGCGTTATCCCGCCTGGGCACGTGCCGAAGCTCTATCCCGTCGAAATGGCGCTCCATACGCCGCACCTGGCGGACGTAGGCGTCCATCTGCGGGTCAGAGCACTGGTACTCCTTACGGACCTGGTTAACGACCAACTGGGAGTCGCCTAACACCAGGAGGCGGCGGATCCCCAGTCCAGCCGCCACCCTGAGTCCCGCAAGGAGTCCCTCGTACTCCGCCATATTGTTGGTCGCCCGAAAGTCGAGGCGGACCAGGTATCTGAGGACGTCTCCGCTCGGCGAGGTCAAAGTGACCCCCGCACCGGCGCCCTGAAGAGACAGGGAGCCGTCGAACTGCATCACCCAGTAGGCGGTGTGAGGCAGCTGCGAGGGGCCCGGGCTGGCCTCGGGGGCGGAGACGGGCTCGGGAGCTGGGGTCCACTCCGCCACAAAGTCGGCGAGGGCCTGGCTCTTGATCGCGTGGCGTGGTTCAAAGCGCAAATCGAATTCAGAGAGTTCGATTGCCCATCTCACCACCCGTCCAGTACCCTCTCGGTTATGCAAGATTTGGCCGAGGGGGTAAGACGTAACCACCGTGACCCGATGCGCCTGGAAATAATGGCGCAACTTCCTCGAAGCCATCAGAATAGCGTAAAGCATCTTCTGGGCCTGAGGGTATCGGGTCTTGGCGTCCCGGAGGGCCTCGCTAACGAAGTAGACGGGCCGCTGCACCTTTCGGCGGGGCCTATCCTCTTTGCCAGGGGCCGCGTCTCCAGGGCGCTCTTCGTCCGAGAGGCCGTGTGGGGCGCACTCGGCTTCTGTGCCGACGACCTCGGGGTCAGAGGGCGACAGGCGCGGCCTTCCCGCAGTGGCCCCGGGGCCATCCTGGGGGTCGGGGGCGCCTGGCACCGTCAGACAAGCAGGCGGAGGGCCAGCTCCGGCCGTCGGGGGCCTTAGGCCGCCGTTCGGCTCGGGGGCCTCTCCTCCCTGCTCTCTCCCGGGTCGAGCCGACACAGGGTGGGGGGGCGCGGAGTGAGGGTTGTCCTCGTCACGCTCCACGACCAACGCCGCGCTGACCACCTGCGGGGTTGCCGCCAGGTAGAGTAGCAACGGCTCATCTGGCTCCGGGGCGACCAGGACTGGGGGAGAACTGAGGTACGCCTTCAACTGAGTGAAGGCGCGCTCAGCCTCCTCCGTCCAGGTAAACGGCCCGGAGCGCTTGAGGAGCTTAAATAGGGGTAGCGCCTTCTCTCCCAGCCTCGATATGAACCGACTTAGGGCGGCCATGCAGCCGGTGACGCACTGCACGTCCCTAAGCTTGCTGGGGGGGCGCATCCGCTCTATAGCTCGTATCTTCTCGGGGTTGGCCTCGATGCCTCGGGCAGAGATCAAGAACCCGAGAAGTTTGCCCGCAGGCACGCCGAACACGCACTTATCGGGGTTCAGCTTTATGCGGGCGGAGCGGAGACTTTCGAAAGTTTCCGCTAAATCCGAGAGCAAGGTCTCTTGGTTGCGTGTCTTCACAACCAAGTCATCAACATAGGCCTCAACATTGCGTCCTATCTGGCTACCCAAGGAAATTCGAGTAGTACGCTGAAAAGTAGGACCTGCATTCTTTAACCCGAAAGGCATTGTCGTATAACAATAGGTTCCTATGGGGGTAATGAATGCAGTTTTCTCCTCATCCTCCCTAGCCATGCGAATCTGATGATAACCAGAGTATGCATCTAGAAAACACAAAAGGTCGCACCCCGCGGTGGAGTCGACAATCTGATCTATGCGTGGCAGGGGGTAAGGGTCCTTAGGACATGCCTTGTTGAGGTCGGTGTAGTCGATGCACATCCGAAGCTTGCCGTTCGCCTTGGGGACGACGACCGGGTTCGCCAGCCACTCCGGATGGATGACCTCACGGATGAATCCGGCCTCCAGAAGTCGCGCCACCTCCTCGCGGATGAAGGCTTGACGTTCCGGGGCCTGCCGCCGCACTTTCTGCCGGACCGGCCTTGCGCCCGGCCGCACGGCGAGACGATGCTCAATCACCTCCCTGGGGACCCCGGGCATGTCCGCCGGTCTCCAGGCGAAGACGTCGGCGTTTGCCCGCAGGAAGGAGACGAGCGCGTCTTCCTATTTGTCGTCCAAAAGACCACCGATCCGGGTGGTCTCGGACGGGCCGTCGCCCAGGGCAACCTCCTTGACCGGGACCTCGTCGCTCGTGACCATCCGCTGCCTTGGGGCGGGCGGGACGGAGGTGCTGGGCCTCTCGTCACCGTCCGCGGGCTTGGATGCCGCGGCGAGGTGGTCCGCGCGCTGCTCCATACAAGCAAGCGCGACCTTGAGGTCGCCATGGACGGTGATGGGGCCACCGGGGCCCGGCATCTTCATCTGGAGATAGGCGTAGTGGACCGCCGCCATGAACTTCACCAACGCGGGCCTCCCCAGGACCGCGTTGTAGGGCAGACTGAGGTCCGCCACATCGAAGTCCACCCGCTCCGTGCGGAAGTTGGCGGAACCACCGAAGGTGACCGGGAGGTCGATATGACCCAGCGGCCAGGTGTGCCCCGGCGTCACGCCGATGATCGGCTGGGACGGTCGGAGCACCATCCCCGGGGCCTTGATGGCATCAAAGGCTGCGGGGGAAAGGATGTTGAGGGCTGCACCCCCGTCCACGAGGACACGCCCCAACTTCACGTTGCAAACGGTGGGGGAAACCACCATCGCGATCTGTCCTCCCCGGGCAACGCACGGCGGGTGGTCGGTCTGGTCGAAGGTGAGGGCAACCTCCGACCACCGCGCCCGCCGCGTCGCCTCATGGGTAGGGGCCGCGGCCAGAAGCTCACGCTTCATGGCCTTGAGGCTCCGGCGAGAAGCGTGAGCACACGCTCCCCCATCGACGGTGGCGACGGTGGCCTCAGGCTCCTGAAACCCCAGGTCATCGTCGCCATCGTCGATGTCCTCGGCGGGGGCCTTCTGCTTGGCCTCACCTCGCCGGTTGCCGGCGGGAGCCGCCGGGGCCCTGCCCTCACGGCGCTCCTGCCTCTTCTCCTCCTCCCACTTCCTCGTCCGCTCGGCCAAACTTTTGACCGCGCGGCAGTCCGCGAGGTCGTGGAGGGAGGTGTTGTGCACGGTGCACCACTTGCCGGTCGGACGCTCCCTGCTGGGAACGCCGGCCTCCTTCTTTTTGTCGCCCGCAGGCCTCCCCTTTCGGGGGGCCCGCGAAGCGCCCTCGACGGCGAGGACATGACCCTCGTCGTCGGAACGGGCCGACCTCTTCTTCCTCCTCCTGTCCCGTCGCCCTGACCGAGCGGCGGACCCGGGGGCGGCCGGAGCTGCCACGCCAGAACCGGAGGAGTTCCAGGTCCAGGCCTCCTCCTTGCGGGCCACACGGTCCGCGAGCTCAAAAAGCTGCGCGGTGGTCTGGGGCTCCTTGGAGGCGATCTTCTCGAGCATGCGGTTGTGCCGCACGCCCCCCCTGAACGCGTAGATCACCGCGTGTGCGGGGATGCATGGTATGGTGTTGCGGACTTGACAGAACCGCTGAATGTACGAGCGAAGAGACTCATCGTCCCTTCGCTGTACCGCATGCAAGTCCGCCTCTTCGCCTGGGCGCGGATATGTGCCCTGAAAGTTCGTGGTGAACTGCTGGCACAAATCCTCCCAAGAGTGGACCGACGCAGGTGGCAAGTTCATTAGCCAACCCCGCGCCTGACCCTTCAGGGCCATGGGGAAGAAATTCGCCATGACCCTGTCGTCACCCCCCGCGGCCTCGATCCCGGTCGTGTAGATCTGGAGAAACTCGGCGGGGTTGACGCTTCCGTCGTATTTTTCGGTGATGGTGGGCCGGAACCTTGGGGGCCAACGGACGTTCCGAAGGCTCGCCACAAAGGCTCGACAGCCGGCACCGCCGACCGGGGACACGGGGGGCCGGCCCCCGTGACCGGACCGAAGTGGCGCTCCGGACGAGGAAGCGCCCTCCGTTGCGTGGGCGGCGCGACGAGCGTCGCGCCGGCGCTCGATATCGAGCCGGGCATCCGGCCCCCCACGCACATCTTCTTGGGTCGGAGGCGTTGACGAGGGAACGGCGGACGAGCGGCGTGTAACGGCCGTCGTTCGCCGCGCCCTCCGCCTCGACGACATGGAGCCGGCGGCGGCAGCGCCAGAGGCCCCGGCGGCGGAGGACCGCCCGCCGGCGCCTAGGCGCTGCTGCGCCGTCATGACCAAGTCGGCCACGTCATCCAGCCAACGTCGGGCTGGAGTCTCTGGATCGGGGACGACGGGCGGGTGACGCAGGAGCGCGCCCGCGGCCTGGAGCGCGCCCTGGGGCGTGCCGCCATCGCCGTAGACGAGGCGGCGACGCGTCCCGTCTCGCCGTCCTCCCCCGTCACCCGCGAGCGGCGAGGTCGCGGATCCTTCGACCTCCTCGAGCGCCTTCCCTCGCCCAAGACTTCGGCGAGAGGGGGACGGCGGGGTGCGAGCCCGACGGCGCGGGTTCTGCTCCCTGTCGTCACCGCTAGCGCTCGGAGAGAGGCTGTGCGCCACTGCCCGCTCGGCCATGGGGCTGAGCGAGCGAAACTTGGCACACACGAAAGATGATGAGGGCTTAGAAAGACACACGCGCCCCCTACCTGGCGCGCCAGATGACGGAGCGTGAAACTCCTCACCGGGAGACCGCGCGGGCCCCCCTTTGCCGGTTCGGCCGGGGGCGCTAAGTGAGGTTCTTCGCCCTCGATCTAAAGAATGTCAGCGAGAGAGGAAACGCGCAAGACGCGGGCGACGTAGACAGGTTCGGGCCGCTGAGAAGCGTAACACCCTACTCCTGTGTTCTGGTGGATCTGAGGGTCTCCAACAATACAAAGGGAAATCTTTCTCTCCAACGTATTCGCCGGAGTCCTCCCCTCTTTCCTAGGCCTGGGCCTCCTTTTATCTGATCAGGGGTCACCACATGGGCCTCAAGTTGCCTAAGAAAAGAAACATTCTTTTTACAATCAGGGCTAGTCTACAGCCGGAAGTGACTTCTGACAAGCATGGTGCACGCCTTCTGCCCCGCTCGCCAGCTCTCCCGGTGGACGCCCGTTTCAACCTTCATTCAATGGCCGGCGACTTCCTTGCCACGCCTGCGCTGAAATCTGGATTGGATCTGACCGGGACTGACATACCAACTCCAGGAGTTAGCACGCCGGCTCCGGCTAGGGACGAGAGCCAGGAGGCTCTCATCATTCCGACGGGACGGGGCGAGGCGTGCCATCGGCCGCCTGTCGCCACCTAACCCGCGATCTGACCGGTCTGTGACCGGTCACACACCGCGACCGGTCACGGACCGGATAAGCGTGCGCTGCACCGCATTAAATGCGGCGTGGTGCGCTCGCCTGATCCGCTATAAATGCGGTTAGGTGAGCCCCGTTGTGCTCACCTAACCCGCACACGTGGCGCCAAGATCACGGGGGGTCGGGGCGCCCCAGCCCTCGGGGCCGAAACGGGAGCGGCCCGACCCCTTGGGGAGACAGAGGAAGGGGTGGCCACGTCACCCCCGGGCCCGACCCCCCCGAGGGGGTCGGGACACGTGGAGGACCGCGGCTACCCAAGCCTCTAGTCATGACACCCCCGGTCCCATGTCACCGACAATGTATTATACGTTAAATGAAAGACTAATCTCATAAACTTTAAAAGCTACATTTCCTTAACCTGCAACTAGCAAACTTTTCATGTGGCCAAAAATGTTCCAAAAATATAGCTATAGCCATACATACAACATCTATTGACATGTTAATATTTTGACATCACATTAAAAATTGAAGCTATGCGGTTACCGTCAATTTGTGCGCGGTAACCACGGTTTTTGCGCGGTTACCACACGATATTGCGCGGTTACCGCTCGCTATAGCTCCCGGAAATCACCCTCTAATGCTACGGTAACCGGCCTAAACCACACAATAACCGTCGCAAATCGCTGGTGGGGACGGTTACCGCGGCGTACCGCGTGGTTACCACGCCCTACCGCGCGGTATCGCCGCTCGCCGGCGCGAGGGCGGCGGATCTGGCGCGGTTTCGCCGGGTCTTACGTCGCCGAGCCTAAGGAGGGAGAGGGAGAGAGAGACCAGAGAGAGAACACGGTAGAGATAAGGAGAAGATATTTTCTCCTCGGTTGGGTCTCTATGGGCCATATGCACAGTACTGGGCCGGCCCAATTTTTTTCCTATTTCCAAATTATTTCTCTATTTTGCTCTCAAATTTGAATAAATATTACTTTTTTCGAGAAATTTCTTCACCATAAAACACTACAAATCAAGCACTACCTTCACCATTTTTTTTTATTTTTTTCGATTTTTTTTTGAATTTTTGAATTTTTGTATTCAGGTAAATTTCATCAAACCGTACCGCACGGTACAGGTAACCGTACCCCTACGATACGGGCGGTAACCACGGTTACCGCCAGTAAGGTGAACCCTGGAAAGGACCATCCTGTCAATTTTCTCTTCTTCCCTTATTTCTCTGCGTCTGATGACATGTGGACTGCAACTGGATTTTGTTAATTCCTAATGGTCTCCAATTTTCTAAAACCATTATCCCCTATTAGTTCGATCTCCATCTTGCATGAGTTGAGCAAGCTCTTTCACGTCTTTCCCCATTCACCAGAATCAAGCTGAATTGGTCATTTGAAGTGGTGAATATCCTATTTCCTCTGGTCTGTAGTCACGGCCTCGCTGGTCTTTTCTCTTTTTTTTTTCTATTTTCCACTAGACCCTACTCTTGTTAGCTTGTCACTATAGCCTTTTTGTATTTGAACTTGTTTACTTGATTATGTTGAGCTATGAAATGGTAGTACACCTGCAATTATTGGGTCTCTTTATATGTTTATTATTGACCATTGACACGTTGAAAGGTGGTTCCTACATCAATGCATTTTTAAGAGCAAATATAACAATGTAGCTAAGTGCTAGCTCCAAAAATAATACATTATCTATATTCAACCTAATAGTTTACTAATATAATGATTAGTTATGAATATATACTACATCATTAATACTTGGCTCATCTCTTTTTCTCAACTGGTTTATTAGAGTTGTGTTGTAGCTAGCTATAAATTTGTAGCTCGTTTTTTCATTGCCTTCTCTGCCATATAAATATAAGAGTGACAATTTATATACCTGCTTATATCATTTTAGTGTACTCGTTCTAAAATAACAATGTATACTGTACACTGTGTAGTGAGCAGGGACATGCCCAATAGTGGGAGTGTGATATGCAGCTCTAGAGTTCCTCACCACTTTTGGCATAGATACATCGGCAAGGAGTTGCTCTTTGGGGAAATGAAGGGATACCATTGCATAAATTTAATCGTTCTTTGCCCAGGCGTTCTGACGCCTCCATCACATGACCTCACAAAGAAGCAAACGAGCATTTTGGATGCATGCAACTCCATTGCCAGGAAGAAAGTACACCAAATGCTGACAAGAGCTTGGCCCGGAAGAGGATTCCCCTCATGTCATTTGTTTTGTTCGAAAAAGTGACTTTTGCTGGTAATTTTGTATGACAAAACCATTCAATTTCTCTCCTTGTTGGGAGAAAAAACAAAGTAGGGAGAATCTTGGGAGGTTGGTCATCAGCATTGGGTGGCGGTTGATGCGGTTGAATATTGCGACCTTAATGCGAGAGCATTTGCTCAAGGAAAGCATCTGGTGCTGCTTATTGCAGAAACGAGATGCATCTATTTGATTAGACAGCCAGCCATTGAAGAAAAAACGATGTGGAAGATTCGTTCGTCATGGAAGGAGATGATGACTTGATGAGCTCTCGAAAACTCATGTTCTCTCTTGAGTTTACCTGGCCCGAGAAGGTAGAGTTTGTTGGACTTAATTCAGCCCATGGTTGGATGCTCATACATGTTCAGAAAAAGTCCACTTTACGTCTCACAAGTATGAGTCAACTCTCATTTATGCCCCTCGACTGTAAAACCAGATATAACACATCCTTCAACTATTAAAATTAGTGCAAATCAAATCTCTCAGCAATATTTAGAGTGGTTTCGACTGACGTGGCATCCTAGTTAGAAAAAAAACATTGGGACCCACATGTAAGTGGCCATCAGCTCAACTTCTTCCTCCATCTCCTTTCCCCTCTCTCTAGGACGAATCTAAAATGAAAATTATCGGGTGTTCCAAACCTATCAATCATAAATATAATGCTTCATTTATGTGCTAAAATGAATTAATACTAATGGGATTTTAAAATTAACCATGTGTCATGTGTATCATATGGGTTGTACTTGTACGTAGATTCTTCCCCTGCTTCTGACTTTAATCTTTCCTCTCTCTCTTCTCTCCCTGTGGACGTTGTCGACGAAGACTACCGTATGCAGGACAATGTCATTGTGCTCGCTGCTCCATCCAATCGATGTAGCTGTCGTCGGATGTGCCGCCTGCGTGCCCTTTTCCCTCCACCGTCAAGGCTGCACGCAAGCGCGTCGTTTGCCCCCCTTGACTTGGTTGTCGAGCTGCCACGGTCACGATTGCACCGTCACACGTTCTAAGCCTCGTCTCTTCGTCAATGGATCGGATTGGCCTAGCAATTGGGGGCAGGTCATGCAAGGAGGGGTATTGCCGTCGGGAGAGGATCCAAGAGCGGTGCCCCTCATGGCGAGGGATTGGCAAAAGCACTCAATTTGGAGATGGATGTCGTCGATGGAGGTCGCCGGCAATGCGGAGCAGTAGATCAATCGAGATTAAGCATGACGACAACTGTGAGGGGGTGGACCAGAGCTGCCTGTGGATGTGCTAAAAGAGAGTGATTGAATTGTTCCTCTCGCTAGGTTTTGGGGTGGTGGGAGAGGAGGGGGAGCGAGAGGCGTCGTCATGGTCATTGGGCAATGGCATGGGAGGAGGGAAGAGAGGGTTGGGTGAAGAGGACAAGGAAATGGCCCAGGGGAGGAGCGGCTTCTTTTGAAGGTTGATGTGGTAGAGCACCATGACGGTGGCGGCGTGTGACATCCTGACCCAATTATGATTTAGATTGTGTGGCCCATGAGAGCTGTGTGCACATATTTAGTACCACATTGTTAGTTTAGCAAGGTAAAATTAATTTATAAGGGCTTGCCCCTCTAACCATATCACTCTCGAGTTAACTCTTTTATACGAAGCGAGAACGCAAGTGTAAGTGGGGTGATATGTATAAGTCGACCCGTTCGTTGGATGGGCTTGGTTGCACGATTCTATAGGACGAGCTTGTTACACGCTGATGGTACAAGCACTAGTCGGGACCAACGCCTAGCTTGAGGATCACCGCTAGTTGCCTGGGACATCTCCCTTGTGGCCGCTAGCAACGAGATCATCAACACGATGAAGAATGCTTTCATCACCGGTCTCATCCCCATCATGCAGATCCTCTGGGCAACGGTCGTCATTGACTACTAGCGGATCGTGTCTCCACGTCGCACTCCCTCGGCATCCTGTTCATCTCTGCGACTCTGCACCACCGTTAGCAAGTTGGTTCCTCGACGTCCTCGACTGTCTCGTGTTAGGGCCGATACTCGAGTTCCACCGCATGACAAGGTCAATGTTCATCGTCAACCCCTATCCTTACTTCAGCTACAACGACAACACTATACATACGCGCTGGCATGTGGGTTCCATCGAGTTATTTTTTATTTTTTGTTTCTAGTGTCATGTATGTGTCATATAGGATGGAAACCAAATCAACAAATCACATAGGCACTACGTCAGCTAAAATCACTTTCAATACTACTGAAGGACTTAAGGTGGTGTTTGAAAGTCCTGAAGATAAAAATAAAGATAAAGATTAAGTGTTTCACGTAAAACGAGGTGCCATTAACGTGTGATTAATTGAGTTTTAATTATTACAAACTTGAAAAATGGATTTATCTGATATTTTAGAACAACTTTTATATAGAAAATTTTTGCACGAAACGCACCGTTTAGCAGTTTGAAAAACGTGCCACGAATTTCTTTATTTTTATCCTGAGTAGTAGTAGAAACGAACAGGGCCTAATAATTTGCACTACTTCCACACCTGGCTTTGCAGTTAAGGGGCGCGAATGAAAGTCGACATATAGTTGAGCGATGCAAATTGGACTTTTTTTAGATGTCTCGAAAACGTTGCGGAATCGTAAAACGAAGGCTCAACATTGGTTGCAAAGTTGCCGGCCTGCAATTGCGGCCCATCGAAACCGGTCCACTGTTTTATCGGCCATATGAGGCCGACGATTCAGCCGGCGGCTGCCCCCGTTTTCGCCATGTTGCGGAGATGCCGGCCCGTGCGGCGTGCCACCGCCGGATGTGGATGGTGGCGATTCAGGATGGCGGCGCAGCCCGAAACAGCGCCTACACCGGGGAAAGGTAATAAGGATTTGGCCGAGCCGTGCGAGTCGCTGGCGCTGACGACGCAAATTGACGCTTGCCTCCCAGCGCGAGCCCAATACCCCGGTAATATATCTCCAGTTTACACGATCAACTGCGAACTGCAAAAGGCGAGAGTCTGGTGAAACGACAAACAGATGGTTGCTGTTCAGATCGTGCATGCGGCGCTCTTGCCATCGACAACGATGACGCGCAGGCGGGCATCGCCGGGTAGGCTACCGAGGCGTTCCCCCATCCGCGCACGAGGCGGCTCGCGCTCCAGCTCTGGTCAGGGCGCCGGGCCGTCCGANCATCCCCGCCACGAGGCCGCGAGGACCGGCGCGTGCAGGAGGCGCTCGCGCGGGTCGCCGGGATCCAGGTTCTGAAGGTCCGCATCGCCAGCTTCCTCGACGACTGCTCCGAGAACCTACTCTGGCTCGCGGAGAACGCAGACTCCGAGCTCGACGCGACAGCACAGGACGGCCTGAGGGTGCTCGACGGCGCCGCCGGCGATGAGGTGAGCGGCGTTTCTTGCAATTAATGGCCGGGGTGTTACACATGACATGTTCATCCATGGTTGCTTTTCTGCAGATAATGGAGCGGCTGTACTGCAAGTTGGGTCATTTCGACGAAGCGCAAACAGAGAAGTGGATGGACTTGGTCGGCTTAGGCATAGACACTACTATCACTACAGAAACGGTTTTTTCGTGTGAGCCAAAAGATATCTTCCCGTGCGGAAGGTCTGTCCGCACGCGCGAGAAGGTATAGGAAAAGACTATTTTCGCGTGCGGGCGGCCCAACCGTATGGGAAGATCGATTATCCCGTGCGGTCAGCTTAAACGGCCCGCACGAGATAATCGATCTTTCCGTGCGGTTAATTAAGTGGACCGCACGGGAAGATAAACAGCAGCATTAATTTTTTTGTGCATATATTATTTTTGTGCATATATTGGCTTCTCTCCCTCCCTTCTCTCCATCCCCCCCTCTCTCAGTAATAGTATATATACACATCGCACGTATTAAGAATTGCACGTATTAAGAATTAAACGTAATTAATTATTTTTTCATGAAATTAAGATATTAAATTGTACGCCTCACATATATACATATCATCGCGTCTCGCAATTTACAAAAGTTCAAAAAAAACCACATAAAATATATACTTAATTCGAAATGTTTGTACTAGCTAGTATACATATGTTCTTTTCCCACTCTCTAAGTCATTTGAAGGCATCCCCCGTCGCAAGCTGGCTCTCCGGATCGTAGAAATCGCCCAAATGGTTGCAGACATCGCGACGGATGAAGCGGCAAATATCTGCACACACGTTTCGTATGGTTCAATCGTCGAACCGGTTCGCTACAACTGGAACGGACGGGATCTGTTTAAAAAGAGTTACACATTGTTATAGTTAGGAAAATTATAGAAGATCTTATAATTTGTAAAAAGATATTTTCTTTAGACTTACTTCTTCTAACTTTGTAGTGTATCTCCCGTTGATTCTAAGCATCTCGCATACGTAGTATCCGCATAAATTAGTCCCTGGTGGTTGCTTAAAACACTATGTCGAATAAAATTGTATACATCAATATTTTGAGTGAAACAAGTATATATATGAAATGTCATTATAACGGACATGTAATTACCGGCCATCTTGTCTTCACGAGAAGCTTCTTCTTTTGTGGATTATTGATTGGTCCACCGTGGTCTATGTAATATTTGTGTGCTCTATAAAGACAAAATAATTGTTTGAGTCAATTATGTGTCTTCGAGAGTACAACAACCAATATTTAGTAAATGGTGCATAACAGGACTTACAAATTTAATATAATGAGAAACTCTTTAAATGTTTCCTCGCCATAGTGTGCCGGATCCAGCACTACGGCCAAGTGGTCCCGCGGATATACCAGAAAAAGTATGTCGTGATCGCTGCAAAGAAGATATGTTAATCGTAGGTGACATCGTACTAAAATATCAGTAGTACGGAAGAATACTACGTACCTCAGCGCATAAGGGACCAAGAGGACAGTTTTGTCTTTGTGCGCGACCATCGCTTTGCCCAAGTATAGTGCTACGCTGACCATCTTTTTCTTGTGCATTTTTTCGATGACCTCTTTTTTCTCGGACGTCGTTTTACCTTTGAGCTCAGCGGAATCTGTACGAATATTCACCGTTTGTTCCGTCCAGCAAACCCTTGTTGGGTTGATGTATCCTACTGGACGGTTGGCCTTTTCGGCGTCGTGGAATTGCATCCTACGTAATGCAGTGGGTAATTTATCAGAAGTTAGTTAGAAAATGAATTCATTTATGACATTAAATACTCTTGACTTACAGGCAAAACGCAGCAACGAGATTTATATCCAATTTGTCCAGCTTGAATAATGCGTGAAGGTCGTTGAAATCGATTACCAGCATCCCATTTGGTCCACTGATGAAAGCGTTATCCAGGACCTTCACAGTAATCATTTCCAGACCCTTTTTAGTCGCCTTCAAATACCAGTCATGCATCAGCCTCATTTCCCAAGGCAGGCCTTCCATGACGTGCGGCGGCAGGAACGGTTTCCCGTACGCGTACCTTGTTGGCACTTCGTCGGAAGTCCAGTTTTGCAGGTCCTCCATTTGATTTTTCACCAATTTTGGGAATCCGACAACTGGGGAGTTTCATCCTGCTTCTTGTCAGTCGGCGCTCCCCCCCTGAAAGCCTGAAACACTAACCTTTCCTCGTACACGGCCATTTTTTTCTTATCATAAGTTGACCTAATCATTGTTTGGATAAGCCAACGTGGTTCAAGCTTGGTCGGACTTGGAAGACTTGTGCTTCTCAGGATAGGCCTTTCAGGTAGCGCCAATGCTGACTGTGGTGTCAGAGGAGGTTGTTCTGCGTGGACTTCAAGGGCTGACAGATGTGGCGAATCAGGACCTTCTGGTATAGGGGAGGAGGGAGGTGGGGAAGCAGGCCGATTAGGTGGAGGAGGTGGCGAATCTTGCCCTGGTGGAGAAGGCGGTGCAGGCGGGCGTGGGGTTGAAGCCGGCTGGCGTGGGGTTGAAGACGATGGACCGACCAGCAAGATATCTCGTCGATGCCATAGTATAAACTGATTCACAGCATCCCCAAGCAATTTTACCCCATCCGGTGTTGGAATATCTATCTCTAAACTAGTATGCTCTGCATGCACCTTGGCCACTTGCACCCTTGCATATTCTTCAGCGATTTGACGTCCTAGCATCGCAAGTCCTGTACCCACCTCCTTTCTCTTCCTGGCCCTTCCTATCGGCACGAGCAGGCTGCACGGCGTCGGGGCAGTTATGTTATCTACTGGATAAGGTGCGGTGTCTACTGACCCGACACTGCTTGGCGCCTGTACTGTGGGTTCTTCGGATTGCTGGAACAAGTTTGGGAAGGCTTGGTGATTTTGAGCAACAAGAGAGTAGAAATGTTGTTCAACTTGTTTTGCTATCTTCTCTTCCAATTTCTGTTTGTACCTGTCCCGTTTCTTGTAACCCGTAGCTTCCTCTGGAAACCCTTCCTTCCAGCTCGTCCTTGACGATAGACCCCTTACTCGTCCGGAATGTTCAGGGTTGCCTAATGCAGCTGTTAGTTGATCATTTTCCCTCTTGGCAATGAATTCCCCTGTTTTCTCTTTTTCCGCAATGTCCTTCAGACTACTGGTCACACGCTCAATATCCGGATCCTCGAAACGGATCTCTTCCTCGTCGGTGACTTGCCCCGTGCTCCGTGCCCAAACCCAGTTTTTGCTTCTTTCCTTCAGTGCATCTACAAGCAGGGGCTTGCCTTGGGCGGCAAACTTTTCTTCAGTTGCTCGCCACTTCTCTACATGGCCATCGTAGCCGCTCGAGCCCAACCGATACGGGTATTTGTACCTTTTAGCTAGATTGAACATCTTTTTCCTCCGCGCTAAGGCTTCCGGGCTTGTCATCTTTGCCACGAAGGTGTCCCATTCGGCAGGCGTAATAGCACCGTAGTCGGCGAATGGAGTCTTGTTCTTTTGCACGTAGTGAGTGTTCATGTCCGATTTCCACTGCCTCCACCGATGCGCCATCGTTTTTAGGGCAAACTCTTTTCCCAGAGCCTCTGAACCAGGCGGATATACAAGCTACTTCTGCAACTCGTTCCACATGAAGTTCTTCATGTTGTCATCCACCTGCTCCCAGGAATCTACATTTAAAGGGCCGTGGGTTCTGGCCACTACACCGCAGGTGGTGCTAAATTTTGTCATTGCTACCTTGGGCTCTACTGACTTCCCATCCTGATTCAGAGAGGTGACATAGTATGTCTCCTTGGGGGTTTGGGTCTTACTTCTCTTAGCACGTGTTCTCTTTTGACCGGGCGTTTCTCCGGTGTCGGTTTCTACCGGACCGGACGTTGCCGTGTCTGTCTCGCCTTCGGCTATGACGACAGACTTGACAGCCTTTCATTTTGACTGGCGTCTTGTTTTCATCTGTTCGTACATCAGAAAAAGTTAAACGCGACCAAGAGGGAGACGGATTAGTTTATAACACTACGGCTCGACTTACTGCATGCTCCATAGGGATGTAGTCGGGGTCTTCTTCAACCGGTGGTGCTGGCGTAACTTCGATATGGCACATCGGATCGCTTGGTGTCTGCCATGTGCCTTCGCTCGAAACCTCTTGCGTTGGTTCGACGTTGGGTGCATCGGAGGGAGCTTTCTCGGTTGACATTTGATCTACGGTTGGTCGTAACACAATTAATTTTATTTTCATCTGATTTTAACTAAAATACCAGGCGAAAGAAATATTATACATAATATTAGCATTTTTAGAGTATTAAAATTTGGGGCAAATTTTAAACATCACATATATTATACATATATTTACAAACAATGCTAATATTATGTATAATACAAATATTATGTATATTAAAAAATGCTAATATTATATTAAAGTATATTATACATATATTATACATATATTAAAAAAGCTAATATTAGAGTATTAATATTATACATAAATAAACATCTAATTTCATATATAAACTTTTCCATCACATATATATCATCAGAAATTTACAAAAAATTTGACAATAATTTCACATCACATACAACAATAATTTGACAATAAATCCTATATAAGTGTCACCATTAGGGACAATTGTGTGTAACCACGTCATCAAGAATAATAGGTTCACAGTATACATCATCAGGAAATACGTTCACAGTTATTAATTCTCAATAAAAGAAATTTTGCAATGCCATTAAGTTTTTCATATTTCAGAAATAAATCTCAATATATTTCCATTAATCAGTAAGACCTAAAATCCTAAAACCTAAAATCTAACCTAAAATCTAAAATTCATCAAAAAATTCACATCAACTATTTCACATCAAAAAAATTCACAGCAACATATATTATACCCTTGTGGGCATTTCGTCGAACAGTTGGTGAGGAGGCATTCAACATAACAAATTTCATCAACCTAAATCATCCATCGATTCACGGCATTCAATGCATCCATCCATTCATGGCATTCAACACATCCATCCATTCATGGCAATCATCCACCCATCCATTCAACAACACATCCATCCATTCATCTCACCTTTAGGCGGCGGCGGTGGAGCGGCGAAGGTCTCGGTTGAGGCGGCGGCGGTGGAGGTGTCGTGGTCGGCCGTCGGGGGTCAGCGCGGGACGGTGGGAGGCGTCGTCGGTGAGGCCGGCGGCGTCGGGGAGCGGCGATGCTCGGCGCTCGGCGGCGGGCNGGCCGGGTCGAGGGCGGCGCGCGGGGCGGTGGGAGGAGGCGTCGGGGTCGAGGGCGGCGCGTGGGGCGGTGGAAGGAGGCGTCGGTGAGGCCGGCGGCGTCGGGAAGCGGCGACGCTCGGCGGTCGGCGGTCGGCGCGAGATTTGGGCAGCCTTGCGGCACGGGTGTAGGGTTTCGCCTGGACTTAGAAATTTTTGGCACCCGCGTGTACGCGTGCGGGCGGCTTAAGCGCCCGCACGGAAATATAGTGTTTCCATGCGGGCCGTGTAATCCGCCCGCACGGAAAGACTATATTTCCGTGCGGGCCGTTTAAGCCACCCGCACGAAAAGAAGGTTTTGCGTGCGGGCTCTTGAGCCGCCCGCACGGGATAATCGCCGCCCTTATATTAAGACTATAAAACTAAAAAAAATATGAATGCACATAAAATAATAATAAACATATGTATATATGTAAATAATATGTATAATATATGTATAGTATACATATTATCTATTTGAAAAATTATACTTATGACATATGTATAATATAAATATATGTATAATTAGTGGTTTGTAAATATATGTATAATATATGTATAATTTATTTGAAAAATTGTACATATATTATATGTATAATAAAAATATATGTATAATATGTATATATTATATACATATATTATACATATATACCTATAATATAAATAATATGTATAATATATTAATCATCCACACAAATACCATAACTTCGATATAAAACCACACATTCACTGGTAACATCATAAGTTTGATATGTATACATTCGCTCGCAAAAACATATATTATACACAAAAAACAAACTAGCGTTTCACAATTTTTGAATTAGCATCCTTCCGCACGGATGCAAACTTTGATTCGTCGAGGACACTCTCAATGTGTTTCATCCGCGTAGGAAGATCTGTGAATAACTCAATGGCGTCGTATTGATTATAATCGCGTGCGTCTTGAATGTTGTCGATACCAATGATGTGTTGGTTGCCCGATACAATAATGTCCATCTTTTCATCGGAAGGATCCTTCATATAAAAAACCTGTGCAACACGCTCAGCAAGGACCCATGGATCATCCTTATGTCCAATTTTACTCCGTTCAGCACACATAAATCCAAATTCATCTATCATGCTGTCTTTCACCCATTGGCATCTGAGAACAGGGATCTGAATATTTAAACCATAGTCAAGTTCCCATATTTCTTGTATGATCCCGTAGTAAGACTTGTTCTGCCCTGTTGCGTCCAACGCTTCGACACGAACCCCACTGTTCTGCGCTGAGCTTTTCCTATCTTTGCTGTTTCTGTAAAAAGAATATCTGCCGATTTCATACCCTTGCCATGAGGTCACAAGACTTGTTGGGCCAGCTGCAAGTCTTTCTATCGTTTTTTCCTCGATTGATTGTGGAGATTATGGGTACCAGATACCCTCACGGCTAGCTTATCTGACTTACCATAAGGGATAGGTTGCGCTCCATGATTATGTAAACTGGCTATGATTTGGGTATTACGTTACTATTGAGATAAGGTAACGGCTCATAGTCTATAGTTGGTAAGATTGAGGAGTCCGACTTAGAATATAAGTGGATCTCCGACTTGTAAACCCCCCTCCGAGACTATATAAGGAGGGTAGGGGTGTCCCTTGAGGGATAGGTGGAGAGATAGAGACACAAGTACACGAGTACACAAATCCTCGAAATCAAGAGATCAAGAGATCAATAAACACTCGGCGGATCAAATCCCCGAAACAGGAGTAGGGTTGTCGAAACTTGGTTTCGGCAATAGAAATTGGGGGTTGCAGTCAAGCGCCAAACACGATGGGTTAGTCGGGACAAAGGTTTCTGTGGAGATTATGGGTACCGGATACCCTCACGGCTAGCTTATCCGACTTACCATAGAGAATAGGTTGCGCTCCATGATTATGTAAACCGGCTATGACTTGGGTATTACGTTACCATTGAGATAAGGTAATGGCCCATAGTCTATAGTTGGTAAGATTGAGGAGTCCGACTTAGAATAGAATAGGTCTCCGACTTGTAAACCCACCCTCCGGGATTATATAAGGAGGGTAGGGCGTCCCTTGAGGGACACATGAAAGATACACGGACAAACAGAAAACTTGCGAGAGCCCCTATTGAAAGAGATCAAGAGATCAATAAACACTCGGCGGATCGAATCCCCGAAACAGGAGTAGGGTATTACCTCTCGTTAGAGAGGGCCTGAACCTGTCTAAACCTTCGTCCCGACTAACCCATTGTGTTTGGCACTTGACTGCTACCCCCAGATTGATATTGCCGAAACCAAGTTTCGACAGTTGGCGCGCCAGGTAGGGGCTCCGCGTCAAGTTCTTCTTCAACATCTCGCCGACAAGCGCAATGGGATCTCCATCAAGCTTCGCCGACTTCGTCTTCGCCCCTGGGCAGGCACTTCGCTTCAGCGGACTCGACTTCATCACCAACAAGTTCGGTAAGCTCTCCCTCCTCGACTCTGATTCGAACCAGTCGGGAAGGGAAAACCCCTTGGCGCCGCTCGGGTTACCGGACGACGCTAAAATCTATCATAATCTTCTATCTCCTGAAGTCCCACATTATCTACGATGGTCGGAGGTGGCTATCACGTTTAACCGCTCGGATCACCCTGACCGAGTGGTTCACCCGGGGCGGTATCCCCTGGTACTAGACCCGGTGGTTCGCAACATCAAACTCAAGCGCGTCCTCATCGATGGCGGTAGTGCTCTCAACATCCTATTTGCCAAGACGCTGGACGAGATGCAGATTCCAAGATCCGAGTTGAAGCCGAGTTCAGCTCCCTTTCATGGAGTCATCCCGGGGCTGTCATCCACGCCACTCGGGCGCATTACTCTTCCAGTCACCTTCGGGGTTCGGGAGAACTTCCGGACGGAGAACATCACTTTTGAGGTTGCTGACTTCGAAGCGGCCTACCACGCGATCATTGGAAGACCGGCGCTCGCTAAGTTCATGGCGGTACCACATTATACCTACCTCGTCATGAAGATGCCCGGGCCCAATGGAGTCATCACCCTGCGCAGCGACGTCAAACAAGCCTTCACTTGCGACAAAGAAAGCTGCGACCTGGCCCAGTCTCACGAGAGACTACGCGGCCAATTAGAGGTCCGATTGGCTGCATCGACATCTGGAGAGGGAGAAGTCCCCGCCAAGAAGATAGCCAAGTCGGGAGACGACGACGCCAAGACTAAGAAAATCCCCCTTGATCCATCTGATCCCTCTAAAACTGTTGTAATAGGCGCGGAGCTAGATCCTAAATAGGAAAGCGCGCTCGTCACCTTCCTTCAGAATAATAAAGATATTTTTGCTTGGAAACCGTCTGACATGCCGGGTATTCCTAGGGAGGTGATCGAGCACTCTTTAAACGTCAAAGATGACGCTAAACCTATAAAACAATGATTGCACCGTTTCGCTCAAGACCGAAAAGATACCATCAAGGAGGAACTCGCCAAGCTCTTGGCTGCCGGGTTCATCAAAGAGATTTACCATCCCGACTGGCTAGCCAACCCAGTTCTTGTCCGGAAGAAGACAGGGCAATGGTGCATGTGCGTGGACTACACCGATCTCAACAAAGCTTGCCCCAAAGATCCTTTTGGACTACCTCGAATAGACCAAGTCGTCGACTCAACAGCCGGCTGTGAGCTTCTGAACTTTTTGGATTGTTACTCGGGTTATCACCAGATCAGTTTGAAGGAATCCGACTGCCTGAAGACATCTTTCATCACCCCGTTTGGAGCCTATTGCTACATCACGATGCCCTTTGGCCTGAAGAATGCCGGGGCCACTTATTAGCGCATGATCCAGAGGTGCCTTCAGACCCAGATCGGGAAAAACGCGGAAGCCTACGTCGACAATGTCGTCATCAAGACCAAGCAGAAGGAAGACCTGATCGCCGACTTAGAAGAAACCTTTGCGAACATTCGGGCCTTCAGAATGAAGTTGAACCCGGAGAAGTGTACCTTCGGTGTGCCATCAGGAAAGTTGCTCGGTTTCATGATATCACATCGCAGCATTGAGGCAAATCCAGAGAAGATCAACGCTATCCGGAGCATGAAGCCCCCGAGTACCCAGAAAGACGTCCAGAAGCTCACCGGTTGTATGGCAGCATTGAGCCGTTTTGTCTCCAAACTCGGCAAACGAGGTATGCCTTTTTTCAGGTTATTGAAGAAGACTGATGATTTCCAATGGACCACCGAGGCCCAGAAAGCTTTTGAAGACTTCAAGGAGTTCCTCACGATGCCACCCGTGTTGGCATCACCACACCCTCAAGAACCCCTGTTGCTCTACGTCTCCGCAACTCACCAGGTGGTCAGCACGGTATTGGTCGTCGAGCGTGAGGAAGAAGGCCGCACCCAAAAGGTTCAACGGCCAATCTACTTCGTCAGTGAGGTGCTGGCAGGAGCCAAACCCCGCTATCCACAGGTACAAAAATTGTTATATGGAGTTTTAATCACTGCTAGGAAGCTAGCCCATTATTTTCAGGGTCACTCGGTCACCGTCGTCATGTCCTTTCCACTCGGCGATGTCATCCACAATCGGGAGGTTACTGGACGCATCGCGAAGTGGGCACTGGAGTTGATGCCATTGGACATAGCTTTCAAGGCGAGGACGTCTATAAAGTCTCAAGTCCTGGCAGATTTCATAACCGAGTGTTCCGAACAACAAGAAAATGTACCTAGAGAAGATCTGTAGTATTGGACCATGCACTTCGACGGATCAGAAAGAGTCACTGGCTTGGGAGCGGGAGTCGTGCAGATCTCCCCGACTGGGGAGAGGCTACGGTATGTCCTTCACATCCACTTTCCCGCCTCACACAATGTCGCCGAGTACGAAGCCCTCCTTCACGGCCTACGACTTGCTGTTTCACTCGGGATACGACGGATGATTGTGCGAGGAGATTCCCAGTTGGTGGTTAACCAGGTGATGAAGGACTGGTCCTGCTTGAATGAGACCATGGAAGCCTACCGACAGGAAGTTCGCAAGCTTGAAGACAAGTTTGACGGATTGGAGTTATCCCATGTCTTGAGACATTATAACGAAGCGGCAGACCAGTTGGCACAGTTTGGGTCCAAGCGCGAAGCAGCCCCGACTGACGTTTTCGTGGAACATCTCTATGAGCCGACTGTTGCCAAAGCACTAACCTCCGATGAAGGAGCTACCAGCCAAGTCGCCATGCTCGACGCCGATTGTAGGACACCGTTCATCAAGTTTTTAACTCAGCAAGAGCTGCCAGGTGACCGGAATGATGCGGAACGAGTCCGGCGTCGCAGTCAAGGCTATGTCATGGTTGACTCAGAGCTATACAAGAGAAGCCCCTCTGGAGTTTTGATGAGATGCGTCACGCCAGAGGAAGGACGATAATTATTGCAAGATATTCACTCGGGCATCTGCGGCAGTCATGCCGCAGCGCGCACTCTGGTGGGCAAGGCTTACAGACAAGGATTCTTCTGGCTCACGGCGGTCACCGATGCAGATAAGGTGGTTCGCACGTGTGAAGGTTGTCAATTCTTCGCTCGGCAGAGCCACGTTCCAGCTCAAGATCTTCAAACAATTCCCTTATCATGGCCTTTCGCCGTGTGGGGCTTGGACATGGTGGGTCCGTTCAAGAAGGCGCCAGGTGGATTCACGCATCTGTTCGTCGCGGTTGATAAGTTTTCCAAGTGTATCGAGGCTAAGCCGGTTGCTACGATAACTATGGACAAGGCGCGAGACTTTATTCTAAACATCGTGCATCGGTTTGGTGTCCCGAACAGAATTATAACTGACAATGGAACTCAATTCACTGGAGGCGTTTTTAAGGAGTTCTGCGAAGACTTCGGTATTAAGATTTGCTATGCATCGGTGGCGCACCCTAAGAGCAACGGACAAGTTGAACGAGCTAATGGTATGGTTCTTTAAGGTATCAAAGCCCGAGAGTTTGACAGACTACGACCATACGCCGGAAGATGGGTTCAAGAGTTGCCTTCGGTATTATGATCATTGCGGACCACACCCAGTCGGGCTACCGGCCAATCTCCTTTCTTCTTGGTTTACGGAGCAGAAGCAATGTTGCCGAGTGAGATGGAGTACGAGTCTCTTCGTGTTCGTAACTTCGATGACGAGCGTTACGACCAAGACAGAGTTGATGACCTCACCCGACTGGAGGAAGCCCGCGAAGCCGCATTGATTCAGTCGACACGGTATCTTCAAGGACTTCGGCGCTACCATAACCGCAATGTTCGGTCACGAGCCTTCATTGTTGGAGATATGGTTCTACGCAAGATTCAAACTACAAAAGATCACCCCAAGCTATCTCCACTATGGGAAGGGCCCTACATAATCGCTGAGGCGACTCAGCCGGGAGCATATCGTCTAAAGCGTGAAGATGGGACCATAGTGGAGAATTCCTGGAACATTGAGCATCTTCGTCGATATTATACTTAAGCATTTTTTGTCTCTATGTTCTTCTCGACTACCAACTTCAAGCAGGATGACCTCTTGGGTTGTCAGTCGGGGGCTATATATATATCAATAAAGCATTATTTTCTTTAATAACTTGTTTATATTTAGTTTATCATTGTTTAGTGTTTTGGTTCGAGTCCAATAGATAAGGACTGAGAATTTTTTGATGGTTCAATCAAGCTTAGGCTTGGTGACAGTCGGACGAAAATTCTTAAGAAATTATATATGAAGACTCGGATCATGGCATTAACATAAATAAGCTATATATTTACAAGTCAACATTACAGCGAGTCATATACATCAAGATAAGTCAGCTACTCCTGGAAGTTTGCAGCTACATCACTAGCTACCTTTTTCGCCGACTCCTGTGCTTCACTTATGAGCTCCAGGGCTCGCTCATCTGAGGTGCCAGCTGCAAAGCCATCTCCGACAGAGTCCATGTCTATCCGGGGATAGAGTGATTTCGTCTGCGCAAGAGCGAAGCTTGCACCCATGACGGCTGCGTCAGAGATATTCTCCATATATTTAGCCGGGGCCATCCTGAATTTATCAAAGATTTCTACGGCATCCAATGAGCTCGTCCCGAGTCCATGTTTATATAGTGCTGACAGGATCGACATGGCAGCATTGGCGATGTCATCCCTTACACTTTCAGCCCTTCGGACTCTTTCGGCGAAGACATCAAATTGTGCTTGGGATTTGACCTTATAAGCTACAAGAGGGATATGATTACATAAATATTCAAGACCGATTGAGTCATGGAGTGCTATCTCAAAAGGCTTACCTTCAAATTCTTCCAGGATTTTCTCATTGTCAGACTCCAGCTTGGCTTTATCGGTGCTTGTTTTCTTCAGCTGGGCCTCGAGGGAGTCAATTTCGGATAAATTTGCTACAACATGAAGGTTTGCAAGCATCAGGATCAAAACAGATTATATGCAAAGACAGAGCAAGTACAAAGGTGGTTTGGCTTACCCCCGATTGAGCCACGGAGTTCCAACTTCTCATCTCGGAGCTTCGCGATTTCTGCCCGCAAGACGACCCCTCGAGCTGCAGCTTCTTCTCTGACGGCCTTGAGATCTTGATGAACGTTTTCCAGAGAATTTACATGGGGGACCAGCTTCTCAAGAGTGTCTGATTTGGCCATTGAGCGGCAATATATTCTCTGCATAAGGGGATGAAGATAGTCAACCACATTAGACGACGATGACAAGACAAAGAGGAGATACACTTACATTCATTAGCCGGGTCGCTTCGTTGAGGCTGGCCACGAGCATGTCGCGTTCTTCATTTTCCTTTTGCTTATTTAACACGATGCCTTGCTTTATGCCTTGGGCATCGTGCCACTCGATCTTGATAGGAGGGACCGAGTCAGTTGAAGACTTCAGTCGGGAGATTTCCTCCTCTTCGGCTGATTGATTTAGAGGAGCAAAATGAGAATAAGAGCAAAGAGCATGATGAAGATAAGAGTCTGGCGATTATTGAGAGATTTACCTGTTTTAGAAGCCGGAACTTCGGTTGGTGCTTCTTGACCACGTGAGCCCTGTGGGTTTTCGTCTAACCGGTTTCCAGCTAGGATGTCCTGGCTGGCGATCGGGGGCTCTACAGCAGGGGCATCTTTGCTTGTGGATTCTGCCTCAGGAGCATCTTCACTCGGGACAAGGTCTTGAGTTTTTGGTTCTGTAGGCCTTGGCTTTTCTGACGCTGCAGATGGATTGATGGCTTCAGCCCGCCCAGTGGGATCGATATCTTGAGGTTTCCTGCAAGAAAGAAGATAAAGACAATTGGGTTGGAAGTAAAAAAGATTTTTAGCAAGAAGCTGATTCTGGTTATGTGAGATACCTATTGGACCTCCTGATTTTAGGAGTGGACCTGGCTGTTGGTTTCGGAGGACTTATGCTAGATTGTGGAATCTGGACTTCTTCGTCGTCCGAGTCATCAACGACTAGTCTCCTTTTACTCGCCCGCCTGCTGATATCTTCGTTGGTGACAACCCTTTTCTCTTGAGGCTCAACCTTGATTTTGGGGCCGCCGGTTGGTTTTTTGGCGGCAGGTCGAGTTGACATATCGTCATGATACACCTTGTATGGCTTGGAAATAATAAGAGTGTTTGCCTGCAAGTAGAGTTTTTGAGATATATTGAAGGATGTGTGCAAGATTGAAAGAGTTTTGAAGACCCGAGTCGACTTACCGGAGGAGGAGGTCGGAACAGGTTGAACAGAGGAACTGGCATCTTGTGGCTGCGATCTACTGTGATTCCAGAGGAGAAAATCTTGTACATGCGAGTGCACAAGGCCTGGTAACTCAGAGCATCGCGGTCCTCCCGATTGGGGTCGCTTTCACCCTCATACTCGAACGCTAGCTTGGATCTTTCCTTGATGGGAGCCAGTCGATTCTTGATAAAGTGCCGGGTAATTTGCTCTCCTTGGAGGCCTTTCTTCTTCATTTCAAGAATACTAGCCAGGAGGTTATTCGCTTCTACCCAATCTTTGTTCTCCGGCATAGTGCTCCAGTTCGCTCTTTGGATCGGTGGAAGGCCGACGAAGTCGGGCAAACTGGGACAGGGGTTTGAGATATAGAACCAGTTTGCGTGTCAGCCCTTGTTGGAAGATTTCAAGGGGAGAGAGAAGTAGTCTCTGCGGAGAGTCCCGCGGAGTTGAAAGCCAGCACCGCCGACGACGCAGGGGTCATCCTTGTTTGGGTGTGGCTTGACATAAAACATGCGGCGAAAAAGATTAAAATGGGGGAGAATGCCTAAAAATGCTTCGCACACATGGATAAATATTGCAATGTGGAGGACAGAATTGGGGTTCAAATGATAGATTTGAAGCCCGTAGTATTTGAGAATGCCACGGAAGAAATCGGAAGTGGGAAGACCAAATCCGCAATAGAAGAAAGAGGTGAAGACCACAATCTCACCGGTGTTTGGAGTGGGGAACTCCTCGCCGGCCGCCGGACGCCAGCCGATGATTTCTTTGGGCGGAAGAACTCCGTTCTTCACCATTTCCCGCTAGGTCAACTCTTTCACAACCGAGGTAGCCCATTGGTCGAAAAGGATTTCTCTCTCTTCCGCCATGGATGCGAGTTGAGTGGAGTTGGACCTAGCACAGGAAATGGGGATTTTTTGAGGGGACGTTGGCAGCCGGATGCGGATGATGGATTGTGGTGGAACTTGAGTTCTTTGATGGATGATTTTGCGTGAGCACAAGTTCTTGAATTCCTCAGCGCGGCTGATGAACAGGAGCGCGAAAAGGGGAAAAATTTCGGGAAGATGAAGCGGCAGGGACGATGCTGGCGCTTTGAGAAAGATTTTAGGGTTTTTTGCTGGGTTTTCTCGTATTTGGGCCGAGCCCATGAGAAACTTGCGGCCCATCTTATAAGTATGGCTTGACATATGTCCATGAGGACTTAAGCAAATTTGCTCTGGCAATATGCGTATGTCTCATTGCCCGATGACTTTAAAATCCTTTCATACGGCAGTTACAAAACTTGTTGAAGGTTGATACGATGCAACTTGGAAGGTGACAAACGATAAAGTTTTTTATAACTGTCCTGGTAACTTTTTTATAGGTTGCCGGAGCTGTTTGGTTTTTTATAAAGCATTTGATTTTTTATTTATCAATGCTGATTTGCCACCTTGGTGTGCTCTTTTTATCAAGACCAATATTATGGCAAGAGTTATTTAATATTTTGGTCGTGTTTTTCAGATGACTGATAAATTTATTAATTCATATTTTTTATTCATGAGAATTGATTGAGCTGTATGTTCCGGGACGACTCGGGCACAATGACTCGTATATTCATGAGCTTGCCGAGTGCTCGGATTTTTTACCCCTGAGGGTCGGCTGAGTATTTTGTTCTGAGATGACTCAGGTAAATTGACTCGGATAAGCATGAGCTTGCCGAGTGGTTGGATTCATTATACACTATACCTTGATTATAAAGTTATGTGTTATATGATCTTTTATAATAAGCTCAGGAGAGTATAATTAATATAGTTCTTGACTATATGCTTAGTTTATTTAACTAAACACATAGTCGGGGGCTACACCTAATTAGGTGCATCAGTCGATGCACCTAAATTTTTATGTTTTAAATTTTAAATTTTTTGAATTGATTTCAACCCTTCACAGTCTTTCTTGGATGCTGAAGCACTCGGGAGAATCAGGCAGAGATGATGGAGGCACTCAGCAGTGGAAGCACTCGGCTAAGAAGTTAATCGACCACGTGTTATTCAAGTTCGAGGCAAAGTTATCTCATCGACTGCGAAGGTCTCGGGGGCTACTGTGGAGATTATGGGTACCGGATACCCTCACGGCTAGCTTATCCGACTTACCATAGGGGATAGATTGCGCTCCATGATTATGTAAACCGGCTATGACTTGGGTATTACGTTACTATTGAGATAAGGTAACGGCTCATAGTCTATAGTTGGTAAGATTGAGGAGTCCGACTTAGAATATAAGTGGATCTTCGACTTGTAAACCCCCCCTCCGAGACTATATAAGGAGGGTAGGGGTGTCCCTTGAGGGATAGGTGGAGAGATAGAGACACAAGTACACGAGTACACAAATCCTCGAAATCAAGAGATCAAGAGATCAATAAACACTCGGCGGATCAAATCCACGAAACAGGAGTAGGGTATTACCTCTCGATAGAGAGGGCCTGAACCTGTCTAAACCTTTATCCCGACTAACTCATTGTGTTTGGCACTTGACTGCTACCCCCAGATTGATATTGCCGAAACCAAGTTTCGACATTGATTCTCCACACGGTAGCTTTTGATCCTTCAGCCACTGGGGAAAAGTGCGCTTCTGTTCTTTCGAAACCCAATTGTCGAATCGCCCAGGATTGCATGCTCTGATCTCGGAAGTATGTTGCTCAATGTAGGGCGCAACGATGGTGTGGAGATTATGGGTACCGGATACCCTCATGGATAGCTTATCCGACTTACTATAGGGGATAGGTTATGCTTTATGATTATGTAAACCGGCTATGACTTGGGTATTATGTTACCATTGAGATAAGGTAACAGCCCATAGTTTATAGTTGGTAAGATTGAGGAGCCCGACTTAGAATAGAATAGGTCTCCGACTTATAAACCCACCCTCCGAGACTATATAAGGAGGGTAGGGCGTCCTTTGAGGGGCAGACACAGAAAAATACTAGGACAAGTAGAAGACTAGCGAGAGCCCATATTGAAAGAGATCAAGAGATCAATAAACACTCGGCGGATCAAATCCCCAAACAGGAGTAGGGTATTACCTCTCGTCAGAGAGGGCCTGAACCTGTCTAAACCCTTGTCCCGACTAACCCATTGTGTTTGGCGCTTGACTGCTACCCCCGGATTGATATTGCCGAAACCAAGTTTCGACAGTTGGCACACCAGGTAGGGGCTCCGCGTCAAGTTCTTCTTCGACATCTCGCCAACGAGCGCAATGGGATCTCCATCAAGCTTCGCCGACTTCGTCTTCGCCCCTGGGCAGACACTTCGCTTTGGCGGACTCGACTTCGTCACCGGCAAATTCAGTAAGCTCTCTCTTCTCGACTCGGGTTCGAACCAGTCGAGGAGAGAAAGTCCCTTGGCGCCGCTCGGATTACCGGACGACGCTAAAATCTATCATAATCTCTTGTCTTCTGAGTTGGATCTGATCCACTCGGGAGAACCTTCTGAATCTTCTAAGTCATCATCGCCTTCATGTTGTCCCTCGGCCTCACGAGAGGTCGCAGTCATACTCGAACGACTCGGGTCGTACTCATCCATGGATATCGACGAACATATGAGCTCCACCGACTTCGATGACCTCTACGACATCTCCACGAATGAAATCAACAGCTACGACGCAGATAAAGACTACTACGATCCGGACCTTCTCAACGTTCTCATGGCCGAAGTAGCTGAGACCGACTCGGCCGTGGCCCGGAGGATCGCGGAGGAGGAACGGGCTAAGCTTGAGCAAGAGCGCAAGCGCGTGGAGGAGGAACGAGCCAAGCTGGAGCAAGAGCGCAAGCGTGCGGAGGAGGAGAGTAAGCGCAAGGAGGAGGAGGAGCTCAGGAAGAAGCAAGAAGCCGACAAAAAGAAACGAGACCTAAGGGCGACTGGGCGCTCAGCCCGCGAGGCCATAATGCAGACGCGAGTCGACAACGCCAATATCTTCCAGACGCCTGAACAAAACGCCGTCGCTGCCCTCACCCTCATCAACACCGTCATAGAAGCGGCGCCGGCTGCGGTGACGCCGCTCCTGGACAAGATCAAGACCATTGTCGCAGCTACGGCCAACGGCCATCCTTCCAGCTCCGCGCGAAGGCCGATCGAGTCCGTTGCCGAAACACCGGACAGAAGCCGACTAACGCCGCTGCGATCCAAGGACTACAAGAGACCCGAGCAAAGCAAGACACCAGTCAGATCTAAAAACCCTCGCCATGAGGCGGTATGGAGGCCACGAGTTCATACGGCTGACTCTCACGAGAGAGAACACAGCCGACAACCCGTCCACGACCGGAATCATCGCAACGACTCCAACCATCAAAGCAGCCCGCGAAGGCCCCCGCTGAGTGATCTGCGGGAGGTACTCGACCGACGCTACCGGGAACGTGAACGGCGCTCTTCTGAAGATAGAAGGAAATCACCCGACGATTATGATGATGGAGTGCCCGCTTTCACCAGGAACCTGCGTCGAGTAGACTGGCCGAGTGGTTTTAAACCTACCGGGATTGATAAGTATGACGGTAAGACCGACCCCGAGTCCTGGCTAACTGTGTACACCCTCGCCATCCGCGCAGCAGGAGGAGACAGCAAGGCTATGGCCAACTACCTGCCCGTCGCTCTCGCCGACTCAGCTAGGAACTGGCTCACGAGTTTGCCAAGAGGCTCGATCGACTCGTGGAGTCAGCTCCGGGACCACTTCATTGCCAACTTCCAGGGTACATTTGAAAGACCCGGGACCCATTTTGACCTTTACAATGTCATTCAGAAGCCGGACGAATCGTTGAAGGACTACATTCGACGCTTTTCGGAGAAACGGAACAAGATTCCCAACATCACCGATGACGTCATTATTGCTGTATTCCAGAAAGGCGTTCGTGACGAGCTGCTTATCGGCAAGTTTGGGCGCAAGCCACCGAAGACGGACAAGCAAATGTTCGAGACGGCAAACTCCTACGCCAAATCTGACGACGCAATCAAGGCCTCGCGACAAGACCGACACGACAAGAGGGACGACAAGCCATCCGGAAGCAGCTGGCGTCCTAAGAAGGACAACGGCAACAACAACGGGGGCCAAAAGGATCGCAAGCGCAAGCCCGAGGATCTGGTCGTCACGACATCAAACTACCAGCAACAACGTCCCCGAGTCGCTGCCTACGACAAAATCATGAACGCTCAGTGCACGCACCATCCAAACCACAAGCATGCGGCAAAGGATTGCTTCATCTATAAACAGTTCGCTGAGCAATACGCGGTACAACTACGACAAAAACCGGCTAATGAAGCCGACCCATCGGGCACCAAGAGGAGCGACCCGGTTAGCAACACAGAGCCCTTCCAAGACCCCGTAGGCGAGCTAAATCACATCTTCGGGGGACCGCAGGCGTACGAGTCCAAGAGGAAGCAAAAGTTGACTGATCGCGAAGTCAACACCGCGCAACCTGAAGTCCCGCATTATCTGCGATGGTCGGAGGTGGCCATCACGTTTAACCGCTCGGATCACCCTGACCGAGTGGTTCACCCGGGGCGGTATCCCCTGGTACTAGACCCGGTGGTTCGCAACATTAAACTCAAGCGCGTCCTCATCGATGGCGGTAGTGCTCTCAACATCCTATTTGCCAAGACGCTGGACGAAATGCAGATTCCAAGATCTGAGTTGAAGCCGAGTTCAGCTCCCTTTCACGGAGTCATCCCGGGGCTGTCGTCCACGCCACTCGGGCGCATTACTCTTCCAGTCACCTTCGGGGTTCGGGAGAACTTCCGGACGGAGAATATCACTTTTGAGGTCGCTGACTTCGAAGCTGCCTACCACGCGATCATCGGAAGACCGGCGCTCGCTAAGTTCATGGCAGTTCCACACTATACCTACCTCATCATGAAAATGCCCGGGCCCAATGGAGTCATCACCCTGCGCAGCGACGTCAAACAAGCCTTCACTTGCGACAAAGAAAGCTGCGACATGGCCCAGTCCCATGAGAGACTACGCAGCCAATTAGAGGTCCGACTCGCTGCATCGACATCTGGAGAAGGTGAAGTCCCTACCAAGAAGATCGCCAAGTCGGGAGACGGCGACGCTAAAACTAAGAAAGTCCCCCTTGATCCATCTGATTCTTCTAAAACTGCTGTAATAGGCGCAGAGCTAGATCCTAAATAGGAAAGCGCGCTCGTCACCTTTCTTCAGAATAATAAAGATATTTTTGCTTGGAAACCGTCTGACATGCCGGGTATTCCTAGGGAGGTGATCGAGCACTCTTTAAACGTCAAAGATGACGCTAAACCTATAAAACAACGATTGCGCCGTTTCGCTCAGGACCGAAAGGATGCCATCAAGGAGGAACTCGCCAAACTCTTAGCTGCCGGGTTCATCAAAGAGGTTTACCATCCCGACTGGCTAGCTAACCCAGTTCTTGTCCGGAAGAAGACAGGGCAATGGTGCATGTGTGTGGACTACACCGATCTCAACAAAGCTTGCCCCAAAGATCCCTTTGGACTACCTCGAATAGACCAAGTCGTCGACTCAACAGCCGGCTGTGAGCTTCTGAGCTTTTTGGATTGTTACTCAGGTTATCACCAAATCAGTTTGAAGGAATCCGACTGCCTGAAGACGTCTTTCATCACCCCGTTTGGAGCTTATTGCTACATCACGATGCCTTTTGGCCTGAAGAACGCCGGGGCCACCTATCAGCGCATGATCCAGAGGTGCCTCCAGACCCAGATCGAGAAAAATGTGGAAGCCTATGTCGATGATGTCGTCATCAAGACCAAGCAGAAGGAAGACCTGATTGCCGACTTAGAAGAAACCTTTGCGAACATTCGGGCCTTAAGAATGAAGTTGAACCCGGAGAAGTGTACCTTTGGTGTGCCATCAGGAAAGCTGCTCGGTTTCATGATATCACATCGTGGCATTGAGGCAAATCCAGAGAAGATCAATGCTATCCGGAGCATGAAGCCCCCGAGTACCCAGAAAGACATCCAGAAGCTCACCGGTTGTATGGCAGCATTGAGCCGTTTTGTCTCCAAACTCGGCGAACGAGGTATGCCTTTTCTCAGGTTACTAAAGAAGACCGATGATTTCCAATGGACCACTGAGGCCCAGAAAGCTTTTGAAGACTTCAAGGAGTTCCTCACGACACCACCTGTATTGGCATCACCGCACCCTCAAGAACCCCTGTTGCTCTACGTCTCCGCAACTCACCAGGTGGTCAGCACGGTATTGGCCGTCGAGCGCGGGAAAGAAGGCCGCACCCAAAAGGTTCAACGGCCAATCTACTTCGTCAGCGAGGTGTTGGCAGGAGCCAAAACCTGCTATCCACAGGTGCAAAAATTGTTATATGGAGTTTTAATCACTGCTAGGAAGCTAGCCCATTCTTTTCAGAGCCACCCGGTCACCGTCGTCACTTCCTTTCCACTCGGCGATGTCATCCACAATCGGGAGGTTACTGGACGCATCACGAAGTGGGCACTGGAGTTGATGCCGCTGGACATATCTTTCAAGGCGAGGACGTCCATAAAGTCTCAAGTCCTGGCGGATTTTGTAGCCGAGTGGACCGAACAACAAGAAGATGTACCTAGAGAAGATTTGCAGTACTGGACCATGCACTTCGATGGATCCAAAAGAGTCACCGGCTTGGGAGCGGGAGTTGTGCTGATTTCCCCGACTGGGCAGAGGCTACGGTATGTCCTTCACATCCACTTTCCCGCCTCACACAACGTCGCCGAGTATGAAGCCCTCCTTCACGGCCTACGACTTGTTGTTTCACTCGGGATACGATGGATGATCGTGCGAGGAGATTCCCAGTTGGTGGTTAACCAGGTGATGAAGGACTGGTCCTGTTTGAACGAGACCATGGAGGCCTACCGACAAGAAGTTCGCAAGCTTGAAGACAAGTTTGACGGATTGGAGTTATCCCATGTCTTGAGACATAATAACGAAGCGGCAGATCAGTTGGCACAGCTTGGGTCCAAGCGCGAAGCAGCCCCGACTGACGTTTTCATGGAACATCTCTATGAGCCGACTGTTGCCAAAGCACTAATCTCCGATGGAGGGGTTACCAGCCAAGTCACCATCCTTGACACTGATTGGAGGACACCGTTCATCAAGTTTTTAACTCAGCAAGAGCTGCCGGATGACCGGGATGATGCGGAACGAGTTCGACGTCGCAGTCAAGGCTATGTCATGGTTAATTCAGAGCTATACAAGAGAAGCCCCTCTGGAATTTTGATGAGATGCGTCACTCCAGAGGAAGGACGACAATTATTGCACGATATTCACTCGGGCATCTGCGGCAGTCATGCCGCGGTGCGCACTCTGGTGGGTAAGGCTTACAGACAAGGATTCTTTTGGCTCACGGCGGTCACCGATGCAGATAAGGTAGTTCGCACATGTGAAGGTTGTCAATTCTTCGCTCGGCAGAGCCATGTTCTAGCTCAAGATCTTCAAACAATCCCCTTATCATGGCCTTTCGTCGTGTGGGGCTTGGACATGGTGGGTCCGTTCAAGAAGGCGCCAGGTGGATTCACACATCTGTTCGTTGCGGTTGATAAGTTTTCCAAGTGGATCGAGGCTAAGCCGGTTGCTACGATAACTGCGGACAAGGCGCGAGATTTTATTCTAAACATCGTGCATCGGTTTGGTGTCCCGGATAGAATTATAATTGACAATGGGACTCAATTCACTGGAGGCGTTTTTAAGGAGTTCTGCGAAGATTTCGGTATTAAGATTTGCTATGCATCGGTGGCACACCCCAAGAGTAACGGACAAGTTGAACGAGCTAATGGTATGGTTCTTCAAGGTATCAAAGCCCGAGTGTTCGATAGACTACGACCGTAGGCCGGAAGATGGGTTCAAGAGTTGCCTTCAGTATTATGGTCATTGCGGACCACACCCAGTCGGGCTACCGGCCAATCCCCTTTCTTCTTGGTTTACGGAGCAGAAGCAATATTGCCGAGTGAGATGGAGTACGAGTCTCTTCGTGTTCGTAGCTTCGATGACGAGCGTTATGACCATGACAGAGTTGACGACCTCACCCGACTGGAGGAAGCCCGCGAAGCCGCATTGATTCAGTCGGCACGGTATCTTCAAGGACTTCGGCGCTACCATAACCGCAATGTTCGGTCACGGGCCTTCATTGTTGGAGACATGGTTCTACGTAAGATTCAAACCACCAAAGATCGCCACAAGCTATCTCCACTATGGGAAGGGCCCTATATAATCGCTGAGGTAACTCGGCCGGGAGCATATCGTCTAAAGCGTGAAGATGGGACCATGGTGGAGAACTCTTGGAACATTGAGCATCTTCGTCGATATTATACTTAGGCATTTTTTGTCTCTATGTTCTTCTCGACTGCCAACTTCAAGCAGGATGACCTCTTGGGTTGTCAGTCGGGGGCTATATATATATCAATAAAGTATTATTTTCTTTGATAACTTGTTTATATTTAGTTTATCATTGTTTAGTGTTTTGGTTCGAGTCCAATAGATAAGGACTGAGAATTTTTTGATGGCTTAATCAAGCTTAGGCTTGGTGACAGTCGGACGAAAATTCTTAAGAAATTATATATGAAGACTTGGATCAGGGCATTAACATAAATAAGCTATATATTTACAAGTCAACATTACAGTGTGTCATATACTTCAGGACAAGTCAGCTACTCCTGGAAGTTTGCGGCTACATCTACGGCTACCTTTTTCGCCGACTCCTGTGCTTCACTTATGAGCTCTAGGGCTCGCTCATCTGAGGTACCAGCTGCGAAGCCTTCTCCGACAGAGTCTACATCTACCCGGGGATAGAGTGACTTCGTCTGCGCAAGGGCGAAGCTTGCGCCCATAACGGCCGCATCAGAGATATTTTCCATATATTTAGCTGGGGCCGTCCTGAGTTTGTCAAAGACTTCAACAGCATCCAATGAGCTTGTCCCGAGTCCGTTCTTATATAGTGCTGACAAGATCGGTGCGGCAGCATTGGCAATGTCATCCCTAACACTTTCAGCCCTCCGGACTCTCTCGGCAAAGACATCGAATTGTGCTTGGGATTTGACCTTATAAGCTACAAGAGGGATATGACTACATAAGTATTCAAGACCGAGCAAGTTGCGTAGTGCTATCTCAAAAGGCTTACCTTCAAATTCTTCCAGGATCTTCTCATTGTCAGACTCCAGCTTGGCTTTACTGGTGCTTGTTTTCTTCAGCTGAGCTTTAAGAGAATCAATTTCGGATGAATTTGCTACAACATGAAGACAGAGCGAGCATCAAGATCAAGATATATTATATGCGAAGATAGAGCAAGTATAACGGTGATTTGACTTACCCCCGATTGAGCCACGGAGTTCCAGGTTTTCATCTTGAAGTTTTGCAATCTCTACTCGCAAGACGACCTTTCGAGTAGTGGCGTCTTCTCTGGCGGCCTTAAGGTCTTGATGAACGTTTTCCAGAGAATTTACATGAGGAACCAGCTTTTCGAGGGTGTCTGTTTTGGCCATTGAGCGACAATATATTCTCTGCATAAAGGAATGAAGATAGTCAATTACACCGAATAATGATGACAAGACCAAGAGGAGATACACTTACATTCATTAGCCGGGTCGCTTCGTTGAGGCTGGCTACGAGCATGTCGCGTTCCTCATTTTCCTTTTGCTTATTTAGCACGATGCCTTGCTTCACGCCTTCGGCATCGTGCCACTCGATCTTGATAGGAGGGACCAAGTCACTTGAAGACTTCAGTCGGGAGATTTCCTCCTCTTCGGCTGATTGATCTAGAAAAGATGAATAATGAAAGAAGAAGGAATATGATGAAGACAAGAATCTGGCGCTAATTGCAAGGTTTACCCGTTTTGGGAGCCGGATCCTCGGATGGTGCTTCTTGACTGCACGGGCCCCGTAGATTCTCATCTGGCTGGTTTCCAGTCGGAGCATCTTGACTGGCAGACGGGGACTGTTCTTCTTCAACCGACTGGGTTCCAGCTGGGAAAACTTGGCTGGCAGTCGGGGGCTCGGCCTCAGGAGCATTTCTGCCTAAAGATTCTGCCCCAGAAGCGTCTTCACTTGGGACAGGGTTTTGAGCTTTTGGTTCTGCAGGCCTTGGCTTTTCTAATGCTGCAGATGGATCGATGGCTTCAGCCCGCCCGGTGGGATCAATATCTTGAGGTTTCCTGCAAAAAGGAAGATAAAGACAATTGAGTAAGAGGCGAAAAAGATTTTTAATCGAAGGCTGATTCTGGTTATGTGAGATACCTATTAGACCTCCTGATTTTAGGAGTGGACCTGGCTGTTGGTTTCGGAGGATTTATGCTAGATTGTGGAATCTGGACTTCTTCATCATCCGAGTCATCAACGACCAGTCTCCTTTTACTCGCCCGCCTATTGATATCTTCGTTGGTAGCGGCTCTTTTTTCTTGAGGCTCAACCATGATTTTGGGGCCGCCGGTTGGTTTTTTGGCAGCAGGCCGAGTTGGTATATCGTCATGGTACACCTTGTATGGCTTGGAGATAATAAGAGCGTTTGCCTGCAAGTAAAGTTTTTGAGATATATTGAAGGATGTGCGCAAGATTGAAAGAGTTTTGAAGACCCGAGTCGACTTACCGGAGGAGGAGGTCGGAACAGGTTGAACGGAGGAACCGGCATCTTGTGGCTGCGATCTACTGTGATTCCAGAGGAGAAAATCTTGTACATGCGAGTGCACAAGGCCTGGTAACTCAGAGCATCGCGGTCCTCCCGATTGGGGTCGCTTTCACCCTCATACTCGAACGCTGGCTTAGATCTTTCCTTGATGGGAGCCAGTCGGTTCTTGATGAAGTGCCGGGTGATTTGTTCTCCTTGGAGGCCTTTTTTCTTCATTTCGAGAATATTAGCCAGGAGGTTATTTGCTTCTACCCAATCTTGGTTTTCCGGCAATGTGCTCCAGTTAGCTCTCTGGATCGGTGGAAGGCCGACGAAGTCGGGCAAACTGGGATTGGGGTTCGAGATATAGAACCAGTTTGCGTGCCAGCCCTTGTTGGAAGATTTCAAGGGGAGAGAGAAGTAGTCTCTGCGGAGAGTCCCGCGGAGTTGAAAGCCAGCACCGCCGACGACGCAGGGGTCATCCTTGTTTGGGTGTGGCTTGACGTAAAACATACGGCGAAATAGATTGAAATGGGGAAGGATGCCTAAAAATGCTTCGCACACATGGATAAATATTGCAATGTGGAGGATAGAATTGGGATTCAAGTGATAAATTTGGAGGCCGTAGTATTCGAGGATACCACGGAAGAAGTCGGAAGTGGGAAGACCAAATCCGCAATAGAAGAAAGAGGTGAAGATCACAATCTCACCGGTGTTTGGAGTAGGGAACTCCTCGCCGGCCGTCGGACGCCAGCCGATGATTTCCTTGGGTGGGAGAACTCCGTTCTTCACCATTTCTCGCAAGGTCGACTCCTTCACGTCTGAGGACGCCCACTGGTCGAAAGGGATTTCTCTCTCTTCCGCCAAGGATGCAAGTTAGGTGGAGGTGGGTCTTACTCAAGAGATGGGGATTTTTTGAGGGGATGCTGGTGGCTGGATGCGGATGATGGATTGCGGTGGAATGTGAGTTCTTGGATGGATGATTTTGTGTAAGCGCGAGATTCCGAAATTCTTTGGGGCGGTTGATGAACAGGAGCGCGAAAAGGGGAAAAATTTCGGGAAGAAGAAGCGGCAGCGACGACGCTGGCGCTTTGAGAAAGATTTTAGGGTTTTTGTTGGGTTATCTCGTATTTGGGCCGAGCCCATGAGAAACTTACGGCCCAACTTATGAGTACGGCTTGACATAAGTCCATGAGGACTTAAGCAAATTTGCTCTAGCAATATGCGTATGTCTCATTGCCCGATGACTTTCAAATCCTTTCATACGGCAGTTACACAACTTGTTGAAGGTTGGTATGATGCAACTTGAAAGGTGACAAACAGTAAAGTTTTTTATAACTGTCCTGGTAATTTGTTTATAGGTTGCGGGAGCTGTTTGGTTTTTATAAAGCATTTGGTTTTTTATTTATCAATGCTGATTTGCCACCTTGGTGTGCTCTTCTTATCAAGATCAATATTACGGCAAGAGCTATTAAAAATTTCGGTCGTATTTTTCAGATGACTGATACATTTATTAACTCATATTTTATATTCATGAGAATTGATTGAGCTATATGTTCCGGGACGACTCGGGCATAACGGCTTGGATAAGCATGAGCTTGCCCAGTGCTTGGATTTATTGTACACTATGCCTTGATTATAAGGTTATGTGTTATAGGACCTTTTATAATAAGCTCGGGAGAGTATAATTAATATAATTCTTGACTATATGCTTAGTTTATTTAACTAAACACATAGTCGGGGGCTACACCTAATTAGGTGCATCAGTCGATGCACCTAAATTTTTATGTTTGAACTTTTTTGAATTGATTTCAGCCCTTCACAGTCTTTTCTTGGATGCTGAAGCACTCGGGAGACTCAAGCAGAGGTGATGGAGGCACTCGGCAGTAGAGGCACTCGGCTAAGAAATCACTCGGCTGCGTGTTTTTCAAGTTTGAGGCTAATTTATCTCATCGACTGCGAAGGTCTCGGGGGCTACTGTGGAGATTATGGGTACCGGATACCCTCATGGATAGCTTATCCGACTTACTATAGGGGATAGGTTATGCTTTATGATTATGTAAACCGGCTATGACTTGGGTATTATGTTACCATTGAGATAAGGTAACAGCCCATAGTTTATAGTTGGTAAGATTGAGGAGCCCGACTTAGAATAGAATAGGTCTCCGACTTGTAAACTCACCCTCCGAGACTATATAAGGAGGGTAGGGCGTCCTTTGAGGGGCAGACACAGAAAAATACTAGGACAAGTAGAAGACTAGCGAGAGCCCCTATTGAAAGAGATCAAGAGATCAATAAACACTCGGCGGATCAAATCCCCAAACAGGAGTAGGGTATTACCTCTCGTCAGAGAGGGCCTGAACCTGTCTAAACCCTTGTCCCGACTAACCCATTGTGTTTGGCGCTTGACTGCTACCCCCGGATTGATATTGCCGAAACCAAGTTTCGACAGATGGCAAGTTGTTGAAGAACACTGTTGTGTGCATCTGATACCGCTTTGTAATCGTTGTCATAGAAGCATTTTCTTCCCACAGTACCCTTCCCAGATAACCTTCCATCATGTCGAGGCACCGGTGTCCCAATGGGGTTGACATCTCTCATATAATCTAGGCAACACTTGACAACCTCCTCAGTTGTGTAACCCTCTATCATCGAGCCCTCCGGATGAGCACGATTACGGACATACCCTTTCAGAACGGCCATGTATCGCTCGTACGCCCACATTTGATGTAGGTATAGAAGACCAAGTTTAATAATTTGAGGGACAATGTGAACAATGAGATGTTCCATCATGTCCCAGTACGATGGAGGAAAAAACATCTCTAGCTGGCAAGCTGTCTAGACTGCGAATTTCTGAAGGGGTCCTAATTCTTCTGGATCAAAAACTTTCTGTCAAACTTGATTAAAAAAATAGCACAGCTTTGTTATCACTACCTTGGTGTGCACTGGTTTCACCGCCCTTATAGCGATAGGGAGGAATACCGTAAGCATCTTATGACAGTCGTGAGCGTTGTATCCAGAAATCAACAAATCTGTCATTGATACTAGTTTCCGGATATTCGATGAGAATCCAGTCGGCACTTTCAATCCACGAAGACATTTACAGAAAGCTTTTTTCTCTTCTAGTGACATTGAGTAGCATGCCGGTGGAATCTCAATCTTACCATTCGTTAGCTCTATCGGGTGGAGATCTTTCCTTATGCCCAAATTGACCAGGTCGTTACGTGACTTCAACCCATCCTTTGTTTTACTTGGGATGTCAAGTAAAGTCCCGATGGTGCTGTCGAACACGTTTTTCTCGAGGTGCATGACATTGATGGCATGACGAATCTCCAGATCTTTCCAGTACATCAGGTACTTGAAAAACATTGAATGTTTCTTGAAGGGCAGCGTGTTTTGTACCACTTCTTTCTTCCTCTTGCCTAAAGCTATCTTTCCCTTGCCGAACACGACCTTTATGTTCTTTGTCAGCTTGAACACCGTGGAACCATCCTTTGCTTCAGGGGCAGTACCTTCCTCAACAGTTTTGTCAAAAAAGGTAGTCATCGCACGATACCTATACTTCTGTGGTAAGAAACAACGATGACGCATGTAAACTAACTTTTTTGACAAGGTCAGGTATATGTACGATGTGTTGTCCAGACATATAAGACATCCGGTCTTTCCTTTAATCTGTCCTGAGAGGGAAAAATTTGCTGGTAGATCATTTATAGTAACGAATATGATAGCACACAGAGTAAAATACTCTTGTCGGTACGCATCAAACAATCGTAGACCCTCTTCCCACATTTCTTCCATATCCTCCATCAAAGGTTCAAGAAACACATCTAGATCGATGCCAGGCTGTTTTGGCCCTTGTATAAGGATAGTCAACAAAATATACTTTCGCTTCTGACATAACCATGTCGGAAGGTTATACATGGTGAGCAGAACAGGCCAAGTGCTGTGCGAGCTGCTTAGGTCACCAAACGGATTCATTCCATCCGTGCTCAACGCAAACCTTACATTTCTGGGATCATTTGCAAATTCTGGGTGCTTCGAATCAAAGTTTCTCCATTGTCGAGCATCGGCGGGTGTCGAATCATACCATCTGTTTTCTGACCCTCTTGATGCCATCTCATCAACTCGGCATCGGCGGGGTTCGAGAATAATCGCTTCATGCGATCTTTCACTGGCAAGTACCACATCACCATGGCCGGAATCCTTTTTCCTAGCTCGACCAATGCATTTAGTTCGGCAACATCACTATCGGTGGCACTGTTATCCTTTTTGTACCTACTCGCCCGACAAGTTGGACACTTTTCCAAGTCAGCGTATTCATTGCGATAAAGTACACAGTGATTAATACATGCATGGATTTTTTTCATACCAAGTGATAATGGACATATCTGTTTCTTGGCTTGGTAGGTGTTAGCTGGCAACAAGATAGGCTTAGGAAGCATAGCTCTCAGGAGACCCATCAAGTCGTTGAAACTAGTATCAGACCATCCGTGCCTGGCTTTCAATCTAAAAAGTTCTAGCACCGACCGCAACACTGTATACTCCATGTCACGTCCCTTTGATTGATCGTACAAAAGATCTTTCGCTGATTTCTACAACGCCTCCCAATTGTTTAAATCTCTTGCTTTCTCTGTTACGACCTCTGGTTCAGCATCCCGCAACATATCCTCAAGATCCAGTTCAATATCAACCTCTGCGGCGTCAAAACCAGAGCCGCCAAAATCACCAGTCATTTGACGGGATATGTCCTCAATTATAAAATCCTCTGCCTGATCGAACCAAATATCACGAATCTCTACAGGAGGGGCGACTTTCCCGTGATAAGTCTAAACTGTGTATTTCTCCACAAATCCACGCTGAATTATGTGTCCCAGAATTACATTCGGATCTTTCCACATCTTCTGATTCTTGCAATCCACGCAAGGACAAAAAATATCCTTCCTATTCTCCCTCAAAGCGTGTGCCTTAGCCTTATCAATAAATGTTAATGCTTCTCTCATAAACACCGGATGAGTTCTTCGTATCTCATACATCCATGTCCGATTCATCTAAAAAATTCACATCATTAATTAATATTATATTGCCGGTGTTTTCTAAATAAACAAATTAAACTCAAATCCTACTTTTTAACTAAAATCTCATTCACAGCAAATAATAATACTGAGACAATATTAGCTACCAAAAATTGCTTCAATCAAAAAAACAAATTATTTGACCTACAAATTACAAACATAGCACAAAATAACAATTCACACAAGTTTACATATCTTCACATTCAACCAATGAAATTTTACAAAAACGGAAGCAAATGAAGGAGATGATCAAGCACATTACCTTTTATATTGATTTCAATCGAAGATTTCAAGTCTAAAACCTCCCACCAAAAGAAAATGTCTATTTTTGGAGAGAGAAACCGAGTTAAAAAAATTCAAATATCTTCACATTAAACCAATAAAAACTTTTAAAAATGGAAGCAAATGGAAGAGAAGATCAAGCATGATACCTTTTGTATTGATTCCAATTAAAAAATTCAAGTTGAAAACCTTCCCCCTATAATTACCTTTTTTTTAAGAGAGAAACACCAGGTTCAAAGTGGCACTGTCGGGGGTGGAGCTGCTTTATGGTGCATCATTGCGTGAGGTCCACCTAACGGACCGCACGGGATAACGCATTATCCCGTGTGGGTTCTTAAGAGGACCGCACGGGATAATATCCCATGCGGTCTCTTAAGCATCCCGTGCGGGCCGCTTAAGCCGACCGCACGGGATAACGCATTATTCCGTGCGGGCCAACAACCGGCCCTCTCGGGACCGGTTTTTCCAGGCGCGGCCACTTATGGCCCGCCTGAAAACTATTGGAGGCCTCGTCCAGAAAAACTGTTTCTGTAGTAGTGAGACGAAGGTGCATCCGTTGAAAGCATCGGTAAGGAAACCAAACATGAACATGTGCCGGTGGCAAAGGAGAGCGAACGGTACAAGACTCGAAGGAACATTTACCTCGGTGTCATTGGATTGATCTGGTTGGCTTGATGCAGACCACCGTGTTCGCGCCTACGTGGAGTTGGACAAGTTTGCGGCCCTGTGTCTCATATTTCTTGCCCTAATTGTTCAGGTCTGCTTCATGGAGAAACTGACAAGGAACAAGTGTGTAAATCATGAGACTTAGATCAGCGGAAGGCAGCAGTAGACTCCAATCATTTGGTTTGGTTTAAAGTAGACAAGGATATGACAGACAATTTGGACAATTTGTACAGCAATAATATGTTACATGTATAACTTTACATGTCGTAAATTTATAGCGGTTGATATAGTTTACTAAACAGTCTGGTAACCGATGGACAACATACTTCTTAAGAATGGAAGTGGGCCGACCCGTAAACCTCGCTTATAAGCTAAATTAGTGAGCAACCCACGGATTGATCTGCGGGTTACCTACTAATTTGATCTATAAGTGGGTTCATGGGTCGACCCACTTGCATTCTTAGATACGACAAGCCGGACTAGAGCTGTCAAAAAAGCTCGAGGCTCGCGAGTAGCTCGAGCTTGGCTCATCTTAGGCCTGATTCAAGCTTGGCTCGAGCTCCAAACAAGCCGAACCCGAGCCTGAGCAAAAGCCCTCGAGCTTCACCGAGCCAAGCTCGAGCTTCAACTGAGCTTTAACTGTGTATAGTCTATATTGTTTGTTCACCTTATTAATATAATAAACTAATAGATAAATATATGTTAGTACCTATTTACATAACAAATTAGCATGTGTTAGCATAATATATTTATCTTAGTTATTTTCTACTCTTTTATTAGTGTGATAATAAAAAATAATTATACTTATCAAGAGATTATTATTAAAATATATATTATATTACTTATGGCCGAGCTCGGTACCCGAGCTTGAGCTCGAACGAGCTCGAACAGAGCATGCCTAAAAGCTCGAAGGTGCAATAGGCTTGGCTTGAGCTCAGCTCGAGCTTGTGTCGAGCTCAAGCCTCGGCAAACGAGCTCGACTCGTTGACAGCCCTAAGCCAGACCACGACATGGGAACCCACGGATTATCATTTATTTGACGTATAAGCGGATTTGCGGGTTGACCCACTTGCATCCCTAATCCTTCCTTTCCTCCCCTTTTCTCCTCCAAATTACTTTAAATTCTACTAGTAGTATGTGGTGAAGTGGAGCCAGCAGGTTGGGCGGTCGTCTGGACTCCAATGATGACGTTTCCACTGTCTTGTTGTTAGTAACACATGTAAAATTTATCGATTACTAGTAAATGTCCTTTGTCGTCTGGGCTCGATGATATTGTTGGCTTTGCTACTATTAGCAAATCTCCCCAATAAATAGTGTTACAAGTCCGTGTGACTCATTGACTCTGTGGCGCACATCCAATAATCTTCGCTAAACAAAAGTTAGAATTGCGTAGACTTTTTTTGCATTCGGTACTCCATCAGTTTCAAAAGGAACCAATTTTATCAAGGTTCGTAGTCAGGAATTACTCCATCCATCCTAAAATATAAAAAATTTTGGTTGAATGAGACATATCCTAGTACTACGAATTTGAACAGGAGCCCTGTCCAGATTCATAGTATTAGGATATTTCTCATTCAACCAAAATCTCTTGTATTTTGGGACGGATGGAGTACTATGGAGTAGTTCTTTTGGAACAAAGGAGACCTTGACACGTCAAATCCGGACATCTATATCCATACGAAATGGTTGTGTCATTACAACACGGTGTCCTTGTTAACAGCAAAATTTGGCATATTTGTTAAAGATGGAGCGCTTTTGGCAGTATGATTTTAGTAGCCAAAAATGAAAAGTTACATCGGCTGGAGACATATCGGCAAGTGTGTATTGGTTGGAGATGGTTTGGAAGTTGCCAATAGGAGACGGGAGTTCGAGTTCTTGTCGGATTCGGTTGAGAAGATTGAAGATATTACCAGAAGGGGATCAGATTCGAGAAGAAAACGACGTGAAGAATTATCTATTAATTAGGCGGGGTTGTGTGTTTTCTTTTTATAATTTTAGGAAAGATTAATTAGAGTCCGGTTTAGGCTTATGTTTTTTGCTTTATCTTTAGAAAAGTTTGTGTCGTGTCCGATATGGACTAGTTTATGCTCATGGGTATAAATATATACACCCAGGGTCTTGTAAAATTAACAACAGTTCAATATACATTTTCGGCGCATCGCCACCCTCTCACAAGGTTTTTATTTTCGATGAGTTTTTGTCTTCGAGTTGGGCTATATCGGTTAGGTTCGATCTCCGACGAGAGGTGAGTTCCGTCTATAGTTGCTTGTATTGGCGGGGCTAAGGCTTTCATCGGTTAAGTTCGATACTCTAAATCAGTCGATACAAGCACTAATTTATCACATATATTGCCTAATCTAAATCGATAGTATTGTTTACTTATATCGGCCGATTTCGTCTGGGTTTGCTGATATCGATTAAACAGTTCTTGTTGATTTAGACTGATTAGTGTATCTACCACCCTAAAAAACAATCAAAGATTTGTTTAGACCTTACTATTTTGATTATAACTTAGTGATGCATCAATTAGGTTTGACCTACTAAGTTAGTTATCAAAGCTGTAAGAACTAACTTGCTTTTTGCTTACCGATAAGGGTAGTATCGGGGTTTCAGTCGATCTTACTTGATATAACTATTTCGTTTTAAGATTATATGATGTCTTTAACTTAATTTGTTATATCTATCATCTTATATAAGTGTATCAATCATTTAAATCTATTAACCTTGCCATCAGTATCGAACTATCTTGGTTGGGTTCGATTTGTTGAGACTACAACTTATTTAATAGATTTAATTAAGTTTGATATTCTTGTATAAGGTTGTATCGGAGCTATAGCCAATATGTTATCTTTTCTGCTTAAGTTACTTCATCGGCTATGACATAAGTTCATATAATTATTAATTTATTTTATCTTTGTTACCGGCAACTATTACTGTCTTGGTTAGGTCCGATCTATCGTAGTTGCTCATATTTAAAAGAAAGATCAAATTAACAATTGCATATTATTTGTCTCAACAGCCGATCAGGGTTGGTTTGAGTTTAATCTACATTTATCTATACATCGGTTAGTTATTTAGATCATATAATTGTATAACAGTTGACTTTAATATCGTCAATCTTATGCTGCATCGATTGGGTTCGATCTATAGGATTGATTTCGTTAAAGAAAAATTGTTTATGATTATGTTCAATCTAAATTTAGTTTATGAGCAACATCCTTTATAGTTGATTCGTTCGTGCATCAGTTGATACGATACGACATCAACCTATCGGCCGATCGACTATTGTTTTTTAACGTTTATCATTATCTATGTTGTTAGTTGCAGGATCAAACCAACTGACATATCTTGAACCCAAAGCTTTGGACCTGCACTAAAATAAAGCAAATCTTACAGGCCGGTGTGTTTTCGCATCAACAGTCCTATCGGAAGTTCCAAACCAGTTCCTCACTTTCTCTATTTCACCTTTGCTGACTGGGCCTTGTGTCACACAGGAGCACCGGCTGGGCCGTCCTGCCGTGCACCTGCGCGCCGCGGCAGCCCACGAAACACAACACCACCGCCGCCCGCGTTACGGCCCAAAACGTGGCGTGCCTGTTAAGCGTCAACTGCCCCCATCTCATCGCATCGCATCGCATGTGGGCCGCGTTTCCCTAGCAATTTTCTGCTCTCCTTCGCGGCTCCGCTCCACCTCGTCATCCGGCGGCGCCGCGCCTCTACGCCTCACGAGAATGATAACGACTTTTGCTGATCCGCCCCGTCCCTTTCGTACGCCATCCAGGCCCCGGGATAGCGTGCTGCGGTGCCGATCTGCAGTGCCGCCGCCTGACATTCTCGCCTCTTCTGCCTTGCTAATTCATCGGCCGCCACCTTGTTTTTACTGCCATGCATGTAGCAGTGCTATTATGTCGGTACACTCATTGTCATGCAGTAACAGCCAGGAGAGTTCTGACTGCGCCATGTGATGAACTGATGATGGGGTTTGATTTCTCCCTGCAGATACTAGTATATCACTAAATTGAGAGGGATCAGGGCCCTTTCTCCTACGTCCAGTCCAATTCAGGTGCGCTTTTTTTTCCGAATTGCTGAATCATTCCTTGTATTTTTCTACACATCTAGGCAAATTAGTTACAGTATGTAACCTGAACAAGAATTTCCTTCTATCTAGTACATAATTAATTAGCATACTTTATACCGGAGAAACAGTTGGTTTTAGATAAGATTGGAAGAAAGATTTATCATCTGTGGAAGGAATTGCTTCCCCTTGGCACGCACTCTTCGTTTGCTTCACGATATGTTCAGTGCTGGAGAAGCGTTCAGCATTCAGCTAGACAGCTACAGCATCCTTTGATGGCTCATGATAGCTTTCATAGGAAAGGCCAAGCAAAACATCGAGCATGGACGGACGAGCATATTGCACCCACAAACCACACCAACTCTCTTTCTCAACCACAGAAGCGAGGCGTGTCGAGACGCTCTCGATGGCTCACTCGTCGTGCCACACGAACAGCAGCTACTCCAGCTCGCACCGATCCTACTCCACTCCAACCGAGCCGAGCATCCGATGCAGAAAGTTCATGATCCCCTATGATTGTACACCTCTCTCATTATCTCTGAAGCTCAGTACGTGCAAGGCAGCGGCGCAACACCAACATGCGTAGCAGAGGCACCAGCAGCAGCAGCAGACAGTGCACCCGAAATCCAAGCGGGCGGCAATGATTAGGCGAAGGAAAATCCGGGGGGTGAAAAAAGGGTTAATCTTTTTTGCGCGCGAATGATTTGATGCGTAAAAGCGATCTTTGATCGTGGTAAACCATCATCATGAGCGATTAGTAGCGGTAGTAGGCGCCTCGAGATCGGCGCCGGGCCGGAGATGCCTTCCATCATGCTGCTGGGCGCCGATAGATCATGGATGGGAGCCAAGATGATCTGGCTGCTCCTCCTCGGCTCCTCTTTACCATTCTGCATCTCTCTGCTTTGCAGTATAGCCTAGCTTCCTACGGCTCTGCTTTGCTAAGGGCGGATATAACGAGCTAACTCGGCTCCTTCGAGTCCGTTATCTTAACGATCTTAACGAGTTAGTTTAGCTCGGTTCGTAAATCTTAACGAGTTAAAAACCAAACCCGATTCATGAGCAGGCTCGTTAAATTTGTTAGTTTTGTTAACGCGTTAGTAATATGAACTTTACAATTTCAAATTTTACTATTTTCACATGTACTAACTAATAACTCATTAAATATAAATAGTTTGAATGACTAAGAACTGGAGTAGTTAAGGCACACTAAGTATATAAAGATGTGTTGATGATCTTCTATATTAACGAGCTAAATGAGCATCTCGCGAGATGACTTGTTATTCACAAACTAAAAACATAGCTTTGTTTGTCTCATTATAACTCTGAGTTTAAGCCGATCATAGTGGAGCTCGCTATGAACCAATCCAAGACATGTTTCGAGTTTTTCTTTTTCACCAATACCTAGAGCTGCTGCTACAACAATTCTACTACATTCATCCTAAAATATAGCAAACTACAATAAATTATTATATTTTGTGATGAAAAAATATCCTCTACACAAATCTACAGGCTAGTACACTACTTCCACTCAACTACTACTACTGCACTGTTCTCTACTGCCTAGTATGCTATACAACGCACGAATGACTTGTGGCCGGGGAAAGGGAGGTGATTAAAGCTGGTGCAGCGCAATGCATGCATGCACTCCTCTTTGCTCGCTTTTTCTACCCCCACTTTGGTTGGGAGCCTTTGAATTGAACCCCAGTGTGGCATGCAGCAGCAGCTGATGATTCCCATGCAAATATACTCCAAATCTGCCTTTGTGAGGATGTGTTTGTTGCTATTGCTACCATCTCTCCCTCCTGGGCCACATCCCCGGCCTCCTTTGTGAGCTCCAAGGCATGCTGTCCTCGGCTATTATTTTCAAGCTCCAGCAAAGCCGCATGCCAATTGCTAATGCTCCATCATTGGGCCTATCTTCTGCTGTTTCATTTAGACCTGTTTCAGGTTCAGGCAGTTACACATGCTACTCCAGATTCTTTTAACCGAGCATCATAAGGCATTTGGTAATTTAGTATAGCCGGCTGCAATTATGGTTGCAACTTCAACATGCTCGTAGGACTGAGTATTCTCTTCTCTCGCTGGCGTAGAAATCCGGGTGATCTTCGCGTTGAAGAACTTTCTGCGCCTGTTAATAATTAGCTACTCAAGTTATGAAAGTTCAGTATTGTTTTTCTTCTTCATCTTTATACGTTCTTTCGATCAAAGTTCATTCTTAACCATCCACACGCGCATTATTGGAAAATTGAGGACGAGAAAGGCTGGACTGTTAGTCTGAAAATCTAAAAGCCAGAGAGTTCTGTCACAAAAAATAGATCTATTTCAGTGACAACAGCATCTTCGAGTATTTCTTTTTGCAGGCACAAGGACGCAGAATTTGCAGATGCAAACTCCAAAAACTATCGTACTGATGAGGATAACTCAGGCTCTACTATGTCACTCTGCATGCTGGTCCTGCACACTCTTCCTCTCTCTTCCCAACTGTGCACGCCATACCATGCCATGCCATGCAAGCACACAGGTTGCAGGATCGCGAGCTTGCAAACTGCAACACACATTCTCTCATCGGGATCTGCGTCGCATGGTGGATGCGAGAGAGAGAGAGAGAGAGAGAGAGGGGGGGGGATAACATTATAACAACAAGCAAAGCAGCGCCGCCGCGAGCTTTTGCAGTAGCAAGTGGCAAAAAAAAACCTAACCGATCAAACGAATCGAGCAGAGATTTTCATTTTTCAGTACGACGATCGACGCGATGGCAAAAATTTACAGCGAGAGAGAGGCTTAGCATAGCTACTAGTACTTACTAAAGATGAACAACGAATCTGTCCACATGTTAACGCAATCATCATCAGTGGCGCGTTGTTCTTTCGCACATTCCCATACGTTTTACATGTGCAGCGCTCATTTCTTTCTCTGTTCTTCTTCTCCTCCTCCTCTTTTCCGTTCTCTTCTTTTGTGCTGAGTGTGATGCCGAGCTCACCCTTTTGTCAGGAGAGAAAAAAATGGCGATGGAGAAAGGTGGCGCCTGAAAATGCCACGGCGAGGTAGCTGCTTCTGTGTGTGTATGAGAGAGAGAGATACTGTGATGTGATCGATCCCGATGCGTTTCGCCGATCGATCAAAGGGGAGCACTGTTCACGATCGCGGCCTCTTTTGCTTTCGTTGGGCTTGCTCAAAAGAGGATGGGGGGTATGTAGCCTGCCTAGCTTAGCATCCTCTTGCCCAGGGATTTCATCAGTACAGGGGAAAATGTCACCGTTAGGCCAATCATTCTCCTGCTGCTGCCCATCTGTTTAACTGTTTTTGTTCGAATATCCGTTGCCTGAAGTGACATCAGACGCCATTTTTTGTGTGATTTGGTAAAATTGGTAGCCTGAAGTATGAGCAGACAAAACCAGAGGCAAAATTTTCAGACATCTATTGTTAGTGCGATTTGTAACTAGGACATTCAGCATGGTTTTAAATCTCCGACTATAGCTGCCGCTATCTCCGGTTATAGCTGTTTGAGAAGGATTTTAGCTATTTCTATTTAGCCCGTTATAGTTGTTTGAGAGACCATGCAACCTCTAAATATCTTAGCCCGCTATTTAAAACACTGAAATTCAATAAGAAGGTTCGTTGTTTATATTTATAAGTTAACAATAGAAATGCTCAGTTTGATTCGGTTGGAAACGTGATCTTCCAAGAACTGAATCTTGCCCATATCTTGCATTGTCTGAACCAAGATCCAGGACGGCAATTAATATAACCACGGCTGTGAATTAGTTTATGACAGCGTTATCTGAACCCTCTATTCCTTCCTAGAAGCTCGTAACATGGCCTGTTTCATGCTTTGGTTTCTCACTAACCAAGACCTGAAAGTCCCCTAAAGAAAACAAAACCAAAAAAAACTAGATGCTCCTGTGTGCATTCAGGCACATCGCACATGTGAGAGATGGAGCTACTGTTCCTGATCAAAGGGAGGCTAGGGGAGCAAAAGATGAGGTACCATGATTAATTATCATTCCTAAGCTCGAGAAGGGGACAACTTTGGCCTCCCATCATGTGCCCGGAACGCTCCCTTTCACCAAGCTGCTAATTAGCTCCTCCTACTAGGAGTTTGTTTGATCAGATGCCCATCTTTTGTCCTAAACTCGCCTAAGTAGGACAAACCTGAAGTGGAGAGGACAGTGACAACCGGGTGCCACTTTTGTTCTCTTGCTGTTTGCATCTGTTAGGTTAGGCTTGCGGGGAAAATGACCATCCTAGGCCTGCAGAGGAAACAAGGAGATGGGGATAAAAAGGGAAAGCTGGAAAGGGAAAGTTCACATCGGCTGTCAAGAAGAAAAGCGCTTCAGACGGAATGTGATGCTTTCAGATTTTGCTTTGACTAGGGAGAATTGCAATCTCCCTGCCGGTGGTTAATTGTAGTTTGTATGAGAAATGACAGTGCTTTCACAACTGCATTTGTTTGTTCTAGCACTCAAAAGGTACTTAGATGCAGGGTTTCAAAAACCGCCGGGGGCCCGGTTACCGCCACCCGGCGGTACGGCGGTTACCGGCGGTAACCGCGGTAACCGCGCAAAACCACGACAAATTTACAAATCGAAATTTGAATTCAAAAATTCGGGCAAACCGCGCGGTTTGGCGCGGTTACCGCGCGATGTGTAATGGGTCGCACAGTAACGGGCTGGCCCATTTTTTTTTCTTTTTCCAATTTTCAAATTTATTCTCCGTTTTGCTCTCAAATTTAAATAAATATTACTCTTTTTTGAGAAATTTTTTCATCATAAAACACTATAAATCAAGCACTACCTTCACCATTTTTTTTGATTTTTTTCTTTTTTTTTTAAATTTTTGAATTTGGACGAATTTTATTAAACCGTACCGCGCGGTACGGGTAACCGTACCCCCGCGGTACGGGCGGTAACCGCGGTAACCGCGCGGTTACCGGCGGTTTTAGTAACCCTGCTTAGATGTAATAAGATTCCACTAACGAGATTCTCTGCAACGGTTCTTTCCACGAAATCTGACCTAAGGCCTGCCTGCTGAGTGGATTGACTCAGCTGATTTATGGCACGAATGTGCTAAACTCTTTTAAAAGAAATGTTCGAATGTTTGATGAGTCATGATATCCATTCGTTTAATGTGTATGACTAACGTATTCAATCACGTCTCATCCATCAATCTTTATACTTAGGTCTTATTCATTAGTTCTTGTACTTGGTTTCTTTTCATATGGACTCAAACAAACAATAACTATGTCTTTATACTAAATGAGTCGGACGTGGGTCATACGCATTGATCGTATGTGTAACAATTTCAATGTTTGATATTCTCACTATGCATTTTATGCATTTTAGAATGACGATGGAGAAGAGAGAAGAACCACCATCAGTAACACATTAACACAGCCATTAGTGAATGAAGTTGTGAAGAGAGAGCTTCAGAAATATCTGAAGAAACATCTTCAGATTTATCAGATGTTTCGCGTGGTTCAGACTTTAGAGTTCACATCGTCACGGCCGGCCCTTTTCTTCAGCTTCTCGTGTGTTCGGGCATCTACTTGAGAATATCTGATGAAACTTACGCGTAGGACATAATCAAGCCTGGTGCCCCAAGTCATAAGGATTTTTTACAGGCAACGCGACGAGCGCTGTCTCGTGAAAGTCAAATGAAATTGTTGTAGATTACTTAATCGGCTAGCACCAGGAGTCGAACTGTACATGACTTCATATCGCTCTCCTGATAAGGGCAAAAAAATACAGGAAACAAAGACTCTCAACCAGTGCTGTTTTCTGGTAAAACTAGCCTAGAGCCCGCATCGGAAAACAAATTAAGTTTCAAACTTATTAACCAATTAATAAGTATTTATTTAGTCTTACTAATACTATGATTTTTTTATTGAACCAGTAGTTGGTTTTAAAATTTGGAAGAAATCAATAGTAAAATGGGTAAGGATTTGTTGAAAGGTGATGTAATAGTATAGATTATGAGGCTCAGATGTTAATGTTAGGGATGATGTGATAATGAACATCATCACCAAACATACATTTTAAGGCTGCGTAGTTGCTCCGTTTTTCCACCGCGCTACAGTAATTTTCCTCGCGCACGTTTTTTAAACTGCTACACGGTGTACTTTTTTGCAAAAAGTTTCTATATAAAAGTTGTTTAAAAAAATCAAATTAATCCATTTTTTTAAAAAAAATAGCTAATACTTAATTAATCACGCGCTAATGAGCCGCTCCGTTTTCCGTGTTACTGTAGCGCGTTGGGAACGGAGCAACGAACATCAGTTTATTAGTATAGATAAACTGATGTTTTTGACATGGCGTTGCTCGGACTTGGTCATCAAAAGAATTGTACTAGTAGTCCTCTTTTAGATTGATGAAGCTTTCAGATTATAGGGTTTGAACTCGAAGAAAATGAAGGAACACTGCTGCCAAAGCACTTCTTCGGAAAAGGAACAAGTTTCTTGTTTGCTACTAGTTGCCAAGCGTGCAAACATCATCATAATGTTAAATACAGTGTCAACGGGTCCTGCTTACCTTCAAGATTCCTTAGGACCATATCAAATGCAGCCAACAATACATCTTTCTGTTCCTTCTTCATTCCTTTCCCTGATGAATAAATAGTACAGAACCCACTATTTGTGTTTGATGATTGCCTTCTCTAATCATAGCTTAGGAGGGAAAATACAATGATATTGATGTACATTTATTGGCAAACCTATCAACACAGTATCATACAGCGAAGATAAGTTCCTTTTCATAAGATTGGTCTGAGTTATAAAACAATGACTACATGCATGAAGTCTAGGTGACAAGTGGAAAAAAAAAGGAAAATAAGGTGATCAATCGGCCACCCATCCTTAATAAGGCTTCGACCCGTTCGTCGCCGCGCTGGAGAAGGTGCGCAGGGACGTCGCCACTGCCGCGCCCATCCGCCACGCGCGGTCGCTCTCGCCACTGCGTGGCCCTGTGGTCGCTGCCGCCACCGCGGACCGTAAAGAAAACAGCCCGTACGCGCCGCCCGCGCGCGCTGTCACGGCGAGCCGGCCACCGTGGCAGAGGAGGAGAGGCATGAAGCGCCTGCACGCGCGCTGTGCCGCCGCTGCCGCCCCCGCTGCTCCTCCCGCTCCCCACGCACGCCGTGCCGCCGCCGCCCCCGCTGCTCCTCCCGCTCCCCGAGTACGCCGTGCCACCGCTGCCGCTGCTCCTCCCGTGTGAGGATGGCGACGTGAGTGAGGAGGATGGAAATAGTGACGGGAGTGGCATGGTTCCAATTTTAAAAATTTTCAGTGGCATCCAACCAATTTCGTGAATTGTAATGACATTTTTCTAATATGCCATATTTATAATAACATGGATCAAATTAACCCATTTTTAATGGAATGGAATCGTCCCTCAAACCTAAACGACTGTTTTCTCTTTTTCAATGTACTTGTCGTTCTAGCAAATTATACTGCTACACTCATTAACTATATCCTAATTACCTTTTGAGAAAGAAAACATTAATATTCCTTATAAGAGTACTAGTGCTTGTATGAATACATTGTACGGATACATTGATGAAGGGTAAGAATGAAAAATGCATCACTAAAAGTGCTTTAGAATGTGAGAATAACAAGAAGTATTTTGAAAAAAAAATGCTAGAACGATAAATAAATTGAAACGTATGGAGTAACATACTACGAATCAAGAACCACATGATATAAAAACTCTCATTACTAAACTATGACATATTAGTACTCTCTCTCTCGCATTGATCAAAAATAGACGAACCGTGCTCAAACCCTGCAGCCAACGCACAAAATACAAAGAGAAATTTTTTGTTGGAACAGATCTCATAATTGGAACAATATTCAAACAGATCTTGCTATCCTCGAAGAAGAAGAAGATCATCTTGTGGTCCAAGTTAGATCTCAATCTAATGAAAACATTATTTTGAATGTTTAGAACATAACCAAAAATTTAAAAAACCATGATGTACTCACGCGTAGGGTGAAACAACTCCAAGCAAGTGATTGCAAAACAACTCCAAACACAACTTATAAGGGAGTGAACACTGCATCGCCCTTGTGCAGGGGACTCGAGGGACGATCGAAACCATAGCTGTTGCCATTCCTCTCATCTCTCCTCCACCTCACCGCTACCGGAAACAGTACGAGCTAGGACAGTGACATCGGGCCTTGGTTTGCCACCCAGTTCTGGTGCAAAAAAAGGAAGGTGCAAGGTGATGACGAAGAAGGCATGACGTTGAAAGTGACACACGCAAGGGAGGGGGGCTTCTTCCGTGAGCTTGATAGCCAGATCCGGCATTCTCCACCTAGATTTGGTGCCTCCTCGACTTGGTTTGGTTGGACCACCTTATGATGGCAGACAAGCAGGTGATCAGTGTTGAGTGGGTTGGCCATGTTAATGACGGCATGAGTGGCCACAAATGGCATAGGCAACTAACACAGGAGAAGGAAGCGACTACGACTAAGGTGTTGTCCTAGGGGGAAGGGAGTCAGAGAAGTGTCGTAAGAAAGCAACTGAGATGGTGCTTGGACGAAGCAGCGCCTTGGTTGTTTGGATGGTGATGACATGGAGGTCTCCACTGCATATGCCGGCTTAGACGATGGCAAGTGGGTCTCTCCTAGGAGCTTCTCCCCTCCAAACGGCTGGCCTTCTTCTAGACCAGATCACTGGGAGCTTCAAGGGAAAGGGGAGGCGATGGTTTTGGCTAGAAGGGTGTTGCTTGGCGGAAGACAACAACCTTGGGTATCGGCAGCACGTTGAACGACCTTGTTGTAGCTAGGTGTAGGTGCTTATCCCACACAATAGGGGTATAGTGTTGGTGACTTTTGTGGTGTGGTTGAGTTTGTGTTGCGGTGGAATAAAAGGTAATATGTTGGGTGCGAGCATTAGGTTACGATGACCCACAATTTTGTGGTCCCGCAAGGTGGAGGAGTGAATTTGGTGGCTTTTGCGATGATATTCCGTGTTTGTGTTGTGGCAGAGTCAGAGATGCTACGTCGGTGTAGCGAGCTAGGCAATATAACCACAACTTCTTCGTCTTGGCAACGAAGAGGTGGTCGTGATTGGAAGGTACAAATAGCTTAGGGAAAAGACCTTGCCTGGTCTCAAATCAATGATGGCGACGTCAACGCCTGTGAGCAACTAGGTATCATTTCCATCCTTGAGGCGTTATAGTGGCAATTCTCTCGCTTAAACAGAAAACCTAGTCTATTGTTTTGGACTGGCCTTAATACTGTCGTAGATGATGTATCCTCCTTGAAGGCTTCGCATAGAAGGTCATACTCTATGTTTGGGGTGGTTGTTGAGACTAACGACAGCTAGTTGAAGCTGTTTTATCTTTATGCCATGAACTTGACAACGATGACTTGTGATGGGTCTCAATAGGTCATTATTGTAGGTTTTTCGTTTTTTGTCTGAGTTTTTGTCAGTTTTACCTCAATTAATTGTGTCGTTGTAAAGTTTTTAGACTAGACTGACTTTATTTTTGTATCAAAAGTAGGAGCTCTCTGTCCTTTATGGTGGTTTTTTATGGAAAAATATCCGTAGTTCTCTACCCTAAGCCTCCCATTGTTTGTCCTATGGCTTATAAGAATTTGCATACATTTAAATTTTAAACTTATTTTTGGAGTTGGTTTTAGGTTTTTCATCATAGTTTATTTTTAACACATTGTCTTTTAAATCACCAAGACATACTCTCCGTCCATAAAAAATCAACTTCTAGCTATAAATCTGGACGTAGTCTAAGTTCAGATTCATAGCCAGAAGTTGTTCTTTTATGAGATAAAGAATGTACGAAAGTTTCATCATAAAAAAATAATTTTACTAACAAATTGTTTTATGGCTAACTGCTTATCAGCTTTAAGCTGCATTTGAACTAGCGGATTGGCTGAGCTCTTTAACAAGTGATTAATTAAGTATTAACCATTATAAACTTAAAAATAAATTTAGGGTTTTATTGGTTGGCCTAATAAGCCAAAGTCAAAGCCAAAATTTTAATTTTTAAATTTAATTTTGAAGCTAATTTTAAGATATTTTTAACGCAATTTTTTATATTGACTTTAAGTTGCTAAGAACACATATATAAAAATTTTACCTATAAATTTATTTTTATTCTCTAATAAGTCGTTTTGGCTTATTAGAAAATATGAGCAACTGATGAGTCTCTTATTTATTATTTTTCTAAAAAAATATATAAAACTTTTATATGAAGTGTATGGTTTAACGGTTTAGAAAACATGTATATGAAAAATGTGAAAATATCTCACATAACAAGCTAATTCAAACTCAGCCTTAGTGAGCTCCAACTTTTCCTTTTTCGTCTTCAGAACCGAGAATGGCCAATAGATTACTCCTGTTGGAAGGTTACCCCTGGCCCTTCTGCTGCCCCGTCCATTTCCCGTCCACTTGACACTGATGCTTTGCACGAGAGCAGATTATGCCGTGATAATCACCTTTGGATCAAGCAAATCCCGAAAGGACAACCTTGTCCAAATCACAGTGCGATAAATAGCCAGAACATGGCGAGATGCACAACGAAGCAGAGAGTGGAAGAGAGAGCCTGTGCAGCGCTGTGCTGTGCGCCTGTGCAGCTGTGCTGCGTTGATCCCCTTCCCCTCCCTCGGAAACGCGGAAAAGCAAAACACTCCCAAAGCCCAAGACGGCCAGAGAGGAAGAAAGCAAGCAAAAGCAGAGAGGTTGTAGAGAGAGAAACGAGCCAGCAGCAGCAGTAGCAGGCTAGCAGCACAGAGGGCCCCGTGATTCCACCTCTTCACCTTTCACTTTCCCATCTTTTTTTTCACCATTTTACCACTACTGCTACCTCACGCAGTCACGCTAGTACGCTCTCAAAACCCAACCTTTGAATCCGTCACGCTCACTCACGCAGCTCACAGGCTCACAGCTGCAGCTACTTACTACTGGTACGGGCTCAGGGCCAGCCAGAGGGTGAAGGGGAGGCGAGCCGTGTCAATGTCCAACAAATGTGATGGCGCGCTCCGCTGAGGCGACTGATTAACCAAGGAGGGAGGGAGGGGAGGAGGCGAGGCGAGGGGATGACGCTGCAGATGGAGCCGCCGCCGCCGCCGCCGAGGCGGTCGGTGTCGACGAGCTGCGACCTGCACCCGGGGGAGACGTTCACGGGCTTCTGTGCCGCGTGCCTCCGCGAGCGCCTCGCGGGGCTCGAGGCGTCCACCGCCGCCGCCGCCGCGGCGCCGGGCCGCAGGTCCACCTCCGCCATCCGCTCGCTCTTCTCCAGGCCGTTCGTCGTCGCCGCCGGCGGTGGCGGCGGCGCGGCCCCGTCGGGCTCCGGCGCCGCGGTTCCGGACCTCCGACGATGCAAGTCGTTCTCCTGCGGCCGCGGCGGCGACGTGCTCGCCGCTGGCTGCGGGGACGAGCCGCAGCGGCGGTCGTGCGACGTGCGCGGGAGGAGCACGCTCTGGGCGCTGTTCCACCAGGACGACCGCGAGCGCGTCCGCGACGGCACGGCGTTCGGGGCATTCCCGGCCTCGTCCTCAGCCGCGGCAGCGGCGCTCGCCTCTGAAGTACAGCCTCCGCCGCCGCCGCCGCCGTGCGTTCCTGAGGTGTTCTTGGAGGAGGAGATAGCTATGGCTGAGGAGTCTGACGAGATTACTCCAGTGGTGGAGCCAATCTTGGTGGTGGACACCTCCGGGGAGATGGAAACGGAAGCCAATGGTGCACGGGAGGCCAAGGCCATGAAGGACCACATAGATCTAGAGTGTTCTCAGGCCAAGAAGCCGCAGCCCAAGGACCTGAAGGAAATCGCCGGGAGCTTCTGGCTCGCCGCCTCAGTGTTCAGCAAGAAGTGGCAGAAGTGGAGACGAAAGCAGAAGCTCAAGAAGCAGGATGCGGCCGGCAGCAAGGCAGCAGCCGCAGCAATGCCGCCGCCAGAGAAGCCCTCCAAGCCCTCGTTCCTCCGGCGGAGTCGCCTCCGTGGAGAAGCCTGCTCGGAGTTCGCCGGAGGTCGGCGTTCGTGCGACACTGACCCAAGATTCTCCCTCGATGCCGGCCGAATGTCCGTCGACGATGTAGGCTTCTCCTGGGACGAGCCCCGCGCGTCGTGGGACGGCTACCTGTTCGGCGCCGGCACCGGCATTGGCCTTGGCCGCGTGCCCCCACCGCTCTCCCGCCTGCCGCCCATCCTCTCCGCGATGGAGGACTCCCCAGCCGGCATCGTCGAGCGTTCCGACGGCCAAATCCCGGTGGAGGACGACTCCCAGCCGGAGCCCGATCCAGACGGCGACACCCCGGGCGGCTCGGTGCAGACCCGAGACTATTACGACACGTCGTCGTCAAGCCGGAGGCGCCGGAGCCTGGAGCGGACCAGCTCCGTGCGGAGGCCGTCATTCGAAGTCACCGACGCAAAGCCAGTGCTGCCGGCGGCGGCCGCCATAACAAACGGCAAAGATTCGCCGCTAATTGGGAGCTCAGAGTTCTACCACTTCCAGCACGCCGAGGACCTGCTCGAACACCACCGGTTCAGCACCAGCTCCCTCATCGATGACTTCCCCATGAGCCTGGACGCCGCGTTCCCGGGCCCCGACAAGAAGCCTCGGAGGTGGCGCAAGGCGTGGAGCCTCTGGGGCCTGATACACCGCCGCGCCGCCGGCCGCAGGAGCGGCGCGTCCGACGTCGCGGACAGGGCCTTCTCCGAGCCATGGCCGGAGCTGCGCGTCCGCGGGTACAACGCCAGGATGCAGCGGTGCAACAGCAACGCCAGCGCGCGGAGCTCGTTCAGCAGCAACAGCGGCGGCCTCGGCAGCTCGAGGCGCAGCTACATCGACAGCAACGGCAACGTCAAACGGCGGCGGGAGGAGTGCGCCCTGGAGCGCAACCGCAGCGCTCGCTACTCGCCGGGGCATGCCGACAACGGCATGCTGCGGTTCTACCTCACGCCGATGCGGAGCGCCAGCGGCCGGCGCACCCCGGGGCTTCCGGCGAAAGGCGGCCGGCAACTGAGGTCGCAATCGTTCGCGCGTAGCATGCTCCGGCTGTACTGAGTTGGTTTTCATTGCAGCAGTAGTGGATGCTCAATGGCAATGGTATAACCATAAATCTTTTTACATCCTTGTGTAGCGCAGTGTTAATTCCGTTCATTTGGGGGTTGGATTGGATAGAATGGAGGTTTATCTCATAATCACCTATGTCAATATCTTGTCTTGTGCCGTTGTTCTGAACTTCTTTATCTTGATAACTATATATCGATAACGTGTAGTAGTAGCTGTAGTAATGCTGCAAGCCAGATCGATCGGTCGATGATCGGAGGATAGAAGCGGCAGCTACAGCTATCCTGCAAATTCTAAACTGGTGTCGAGGTCATGGTGAGGAGGGGTCCTACTAGGCTACTACTACTAGGACAGTGCCGAATTCAGAATTCCTTTGACATGGCGCTGCCTTGCCAAGCGGCAGCTGCAGCTGCTAGGCTCGGCCCCGGCCGCTAGGCTGCACCTGACCGACCGGCCCCTTCGCGACTGTAGCCGCTGCCGCTGCCGCCGCCTCGGAAACCGTTAAAGTCAGTCGCGCTCGTATTCTGCTGGTCCCTCGGCGCGCTCCCTGCCGCCGTGCCGCGCCCAAGTGCTATGCGCGCGCGGCGTCGGTGGTGGTGGTCTGAGGCGTCGTCGGCGCGGTAGCGGCGTCGCGTGTTGCGTTGCAGTTCGCGGCGCGGGTGTTTGTTCTACGCGCGTTTGGATTTGGTCGGTTGGTTCACGATGCTTCGGGGTGCGGGCCGTGCGCCGCGGCGCGTGCGTGCGCACGGGGTTTGTTGTCGTTGGGACCGGCATCTGTGTGTGATCGGGAGCAGTGGGATCTGTGGGGAGGGGAGATTCTGATTTGGAGGAGGGGAGGACGTGGCCATGAGGAGAGGCTTAAGTAATCGGCGGAGTGCTGGATCTGGTCGATGTGGAGATTATCTTATGCATCGCCGGACATGTGCACGAGAAACCACATGTTTGCAAAGGACTCCTCGAACTTGTACTGGAACGCAGTTTTTTTGAGATTGTTAGGAGGGGGAAACTTAGTTTGCATTCTAAGCGCTGAATGGTTCCATACTTCCATAACTTGTACCATATCATTATTTTTTTCATTTCATATTACATCAAAGATGTACACGTGTCACTACACACCCACGAGTATGTCTTATACTACATGGTTAAAGCGAGAAGATCAACAGTAAATCTCTAACCTTTGTCGCTAAAGTCCTGTAGTATCGATCTGTCGGCGTGGGAGTCATATTTAACCTTCAATGGATGGAACGGGGGCCATGAATGGATGAATGTAAGAACCAAGGACCAACGAAGCGAACCCAGATGGGGATGCAAGTGAGCAATCATACTATCACGTAAAAGCTCTTTTAATAGTTTATTCCCTATTTGCTTTGCTAGTACAAAGCTTAAAAGAAAAAAAAACTAGAATGTGATGAGCGCGGGGGAGATGAGGAGGGGGGATTGCTTATTACCCGTCCCACTTACATTCCTAAAATCATATGGTCTAGGATATGTGTCGAGACAAGATAAAAAGTAAGGCACGTTTCAAAGACATTATGTTGGCTGCTGTGTTTATTAGGTAAAGATATGACTGAAAAGAAAAAAAAATAATTTTAGGATAATTTTTTAAATATTTTTTAAGTTTTAGTGGTCCGGTAGCCAAACCTAAGTAATAAAAGTTAAAAATATAAAATATTATCAAATTAAACTATAAATTTAAAATTTGGTTAGTTAGAAAGGGATAAGTCTAGTTTACACCCTTCACCTATTGTGCTTGTCTAGAACACACCCTTGAACTTAACAACCGGGTATCCCTTAAGTATCAAAGCCGTCTAATTTACCCCTCGGGATGATTTTCAACTAATTAAAGTGGTTTTCACCTAGTGACGTGCCTAGTAAAAAAAGTATGTGGAGCCCATCTGTCAATGGCCTATTCTTTCTCCTTTCCTTTTCTTTCTCTTCCATCCCTATTGCTCCCTTGCAAGGCAGCCGCGAGCCCGCGAGCCTGTGACGCACGGTAGACCCAAGCTCGAGCAGCACCGTCGACAACTCGCCGTTGCTTGCGTTGCCCGTCGACAGCTTCTCCTTTGCCTCCCGCGCCCACGACTACGACAGCCACAGCGCCCGCATCAGGCGGTCTCCGCCATCGCCGTCTCCGCTCTTCCGATCCGGGGCCATCCCTGCCGCCGCATTCTCCAACCTTCACATGAATAGAAGGGAAAAAAAAATCAACGCACCGCTCTAAGCAAATGCCACTCTCGCGAATTCCACGACATCGATCGTGTGAGATGAGATGGGAACACGCGCCTACCTTTGAAGAGTGGGGAACGGACCGAAGGGCTTCGCGAAAGGGGGGCAAAGTTGCAGTTCGGGAGCAGGTCGACGGCGAACGGCCGCTGCGACGGCTGTTGCTGCTTTTGATGTTCGTCGCCGACCACCGCCATCAGCAGTATCACCTGCTCCAACTCCCACTCCAACCCGTCGCCGCCATCTTTCCCCCTGGGCACGGCGGCATTCATCGGCGAGCCTTGGGGTGTCGGCGCTTCGACCAGCGCAGCCCCCGGCAGCAGCGGAGAGGTGACGGTGATGATCGGGGAGTCGGCGCTTTGGCCATGGAGAGCTCGATCTCCGTCTTCACGCTCCCTTCTTCTCCTTCTTCTCCGACTCAGACAGGGGTCGCTGCCTTGACGCCTCCGCAGTGAGCTCCCTTGAAGCCTCCGGCACCATCTCCCACAAACTCACCATCGCTCACGCCGCTTTGACCGCTAGATCTGGAATAAGGACGACGTTCGCGAGCTCTGTCACCACCCGGTTGCGCCTCCTCGAGTTACATGGAGACCGGCGGCGGTGGCTAACAGGGCAAAAGGGATGGGCAGAGAAAGAAAAAGGTAGGAGGAAGAAGAGGGCACTGACAAGTGGGCTTTCATTTTTTTTTTCTAACTAGGCACCTCATAGGCGAAAACCACTTTTAGTTTGTTCAACATCATCCTGAGAGGGTAAATTAGATGGTTCTGGTACTTGAGGGTTGTTAGATACCTCATACCGGTTTTAGAATTGAATGGTGTGTTATAGACCAACGCAATGGTTGGATTAAAATGACTTATCCCAAAAAGATCCGGTCTTACAAGAGGTTATGAAGAAGAAAGAGAGGCGAAATGGGTATGGGTTAAAAGTTAGAAGATATAACATGCATCTTAAAAATGACTAGTGTGGACAGTAAAATCTCAAATAGTCTAACTTGTGAGTGCTAATATGCCATTGAGACGGGACAACACTACACATGTTCAGTACTATACAAGTTTTTTTTCAATTACACATGAGACACACACATGTACATACATCATTATGCATGAATATATACCACATGCACTCACCATGGGTGCAGCCCCTTAACACACGCTTAAAAAAATAAATGCTAGTGGTAAATTCATGATTCTACTAAATTCCTATAAAAGAAACGTATCCTCATGTGTTTAATATTTATGGAAATGAAGATTTAAGTTTGGTGCTTCTCTCAAAAATACGAGCAAAGATTAGCACTACATTTTACATAAAAGGAAAAAAATGCTCCTATTGGATGGAATGAAATTTCTTCTATCAACTTAAGAGTTTAAATTGGCATATTATGAGTAATACACACTGTTTAATTTTTTTTGGAACAATAGGATCTATACACTTAAGCTAAGTCAGTTTGGTGCCATTTTAAAGCAACACTCACTAGCCAACTAAACACATCTACTGTGTGGAGCCGAACGTCGTCAATCTGACTCATTTGGATGCCCGAATATCTTTGGCCTGGTTCATATATATGTTTTATGTAGGCTAAGTCTAGCCTATTAGCATGCAAAACGGTTTGTTTGATTGGCTGTATTAAGTGAGTTTGGATTGGCAGATATGTTGTTTGGTTGGATGAATGTAAAGGCCTGTACGCAAGAGATTGTATTTGCTTGGATGTACCAAGATCACAGGAGTAGAGCTCATGGCCACAGGATTGGGCATTCTAGTGGCAAAAGAGGGGCGAGGAAGAGGTGGAAGGCAGTGTCGCCTGGTGATGAAGAGGAGTGGAGGCAACAAATGTCGTGGAAGACGAACGCGGCAAACAACGAGAAGAGAGATGGAGCAGGGGCAGTAGCTCATCCTCGTCATCACGTATTCCAAATATAGCGAAGCCTAGTCTCATGGCCAAGCCTCTCACCCTAGTTTTCTTCCATCGCTCGCAACCGGATCTTGCCAAAAAGAGGAGAGGAAGAGATAGCAGCAAAAGAAGAAGAGGAGGCGGAGCTCGACCAAGAAGTATCCCTCGAGCTTGCGAGCCACCGAGCCATTTCTCGTCGCCCCCCTCCCCCCTCCTTGTCATCACGTTTCTTCAACAAGCACCTATGCGCAAGGGAGAGCTCGAGATGAAGATCGGATCCGACATGATTAGAGGTTGCCTAGAACCTCTTCGTTGAACCAAACCTCTTGTCACAGTTGTAGCTTCTAGATTTAGACTAAGTTGCAGTTCTGGCTGAGCTTGTGGTTCTCACCGCTGTCTGGATCTAAAATATATATGCGGCAGATCACCTCATCAAACCTTAGGTACGTCCTCTTCCCCTCTCTCATCTCGTGTCTCTCTTCTCTCACCTTAGAATCCGTGCATCAATGCCTCTCTCTTTACCGTACTATGGAAGTCCTTATATTTTAAGATAAAACTTATTTTGAAATGGAGAGAGTATTTCGCAACACCTGAACATAGACAATTACTGGCAGGTTCTCTTTACGTTTGACATTAAAATGGAGCTAGCGGCGAAAAGACTCGAAGCTCATGACTCAAATCGGCTCAAACTTGTAGTCATAATGAGTTGACCCGAACGGGCTTTTAGGTCATGAGTTTAATAACCCAATTCACGAGCCACTCGTTTAGCTTCCTAGCATATAGATCACCATATCTGATTATACGTGGTGCCTTTCAGCCGGTGCTTAATCTTTAGTTACATCGAATTATTTTTTATGTTCACATAAAAAAAGGTAGATTTAAAATTATAGAAGTGGTATAAATAAGGTGGAGGTTGTTAACGAGCCTAATCACGAATCGAGCAGAACTTTTAATCGTTAACAATAGCTAGGGAGTTGCTTGTGATCGAGCGTCCAACAGAGGCTAGAAAATCAGACGTTGAGACCACGCTTCCCAACCTCTGCATGTGTACGAGTCTTTTTTCTCCCTCTTCCTTTTTCTTCTTATCATGCATCCACTACCTGGGTTACATGCAGTCTAAGGTACATGCAGTCTAAGGTATCTGCTAAAAATTTTTTTTGCATGCATGAGACTATACTTGTAAGCTCTAATTTTTTTTCCTTTAAAACTATTTATTCGATTGTATTATTGTATTTGTTGTAATTAAATCTTTATAATAAGATCTCATTTGATTATACTCTGACAAATAACATATATATGTTTCAGCTTGTTAAAAATTTAATGTTTCATGCATGAGAAATAAATGTTTCAGCTTGTACATTTTATGTTTTGTGTTGCAAATGATTATTTTTAAGTGCTGCACATGGAGTTATTTGCGTGTTTTACTAAATATTTTATGATGTTTCACTAGTTTATTTGCAAATGTTGCATGTGGTGTTATTTGGATGTTTCAGTTAGTATTTTATGATGTTTCACTAATTTATTTACATTGTTGCACCCAGTGTTGTTTGGATGTTTCAATAAGTCTTTTCTAATGTTCCATCAATTACAGCTCGTTGTTTCATGTATAACATAAAAATGTTTCAATAAAAATATAATCATATATATATATTTTTTATAATAAATATAATAAAGTGAGATCTTGTTGTAAAGATTTAATTGTAATGAATATAATGGTGAAATCGAATCACGAATAGGATAAGTAATTTAAAAGGAACATAGTTTAAAGTTTTGCTAAAAATGTTGTTTAGGAAGGGAGAGGAGTTGCATGTAGCAGAGTAGCCTATAGGCATGTTAGAGGTGGCTCACATCAAATTTTTTTCTCAGTGTGTCACATGCACCATGCAACCAGGCTGGTAGAAAATATAGAAGATGTTGTTAGATTTAATGGACTAGACCCAATTTAATTCTAATAAATTTCATGGGCCCACAATTAATGTTAAGAAGATTAATACCGTCTTACAAATTTAAGTGAAGAGATCTCAACTTAAATAGGCTATTATCAAAGAGACCTATTGAGCGGTTGAGATGATGGTGGGACTGACACACGTGTGCGCGCGCGCCGGGCCGGGCCGTGGCGAGGGCATGGGCATGGCTGGCTGGTGCTGCTCTCTAATGTTTTCCAACATACGGGAATTAAATCATATTGATTCGGCTCATTAATTCTGTAACGGGTGAGTGAATTCAATCCCGACTTGATTCCTCGGATTGATTTCATTGTTAATCACAAAATTCAATCAGATTGATTTCAATTTGATTACTCCCGAACGTTACTCTCTCGCACACTATATAACCCCTACCAACGGGACAGACAAATATACTTCTTCTGTTCATCCTTTCTCGTACACCTTCCGAGAACCTATATACTTCTTTTGTTCATCCTTTCTCGTACACCTTCCGAGAACCTCACATTGTTCTGTACCTATGTTAGCCACTACTTCTCCGGTTCTAATCACCTACGTGCACGGGTGCTCGGGACAAGCAGGCCTCCGAAACTCCGTCCGCTTGTGTACCTGCACGGGTAGGCGGGCAATCAAGTTTTTGGGGAGCGTCCTCCGGCGCGACTGCTCCTGTTCTGCTCCATCGGCACTACATCCTCTTTGATAGGCTCTTCTTCCTCTACATCAAGATGTGACCACTGGTACTGGAGCCGTTGGAGGAGCAGGGAACGGCGGCTCTAGAGGAGGCGGAACCGAGAACGGCAACACCAACGGAGGCAACCACACCAACAATGCCTCATCTAGTATCAGAGCATTTTTTGGGTATGTCAAATTTGTTACTATAGTGTTAAACATGTTACTAGATGATGCTTATTTTGTTATTAATATGATCATGTTTAGCACTATCACTAAATCATTCAACTATATACATGTCATGCTTAGTATGATGTTTTTTTGGATTAAAATATGCCTAATAATGACCATGTCGGTGACATGGGACCGGGGGTATCATGACTAGAGGCTTGAGTAGCCGCTGTCACCCACATGGCCCGACCCCCTCGGGGGGGTCGGGCCCGAGGGTGACGTGGCCACCCCTCCCTCCGTCTCCCCGAGGGGTCGGGCCGCTCCCGTTTCGGCCCCGAGGGCCGGGGCGCCCCGACCCCCTATGATTTTGGCGCCACGTGTGTGGGTTAGGTGAGCACAGCAGGGCTCACCTAACCGCATTTATGGCGGATCAGACGAGCGCGCCACGCCGCATTTAATGCGGCGCAGCGCACGCTTATCCGGTCCGTGACCGGTCGCGGTGTGTGACCGGTCACAAACCGGTCAGATCGCGGGTTAGGTGGCGACAGGCGGCCTGCGGCACGCCTCGCCCCGTCCCGTCATAATGATGAGAGCCTCCTGGCTCTCGTCCCTAGCCGGAGCCAGCGTGCCAACTCCTGGAGTTGGTATGTCAGTCCCGGTCAGATCCATTCCAGACTTCAGCGCAAGCATGGCAAGGAAGTCGCTTGCCATTTAATGAAGGTTGAAACGGGCGTCCACCGGGAGAGCTGGCGAGCTGAGCAGGAGGCGTGTACCGTGCCTGTCAGAGGTCACTTCCAGCTGTAGACTAGCCCTGATTGTAAAAAGAATGCTTTCTTTCTTAGGCAACTAGAGGCCCATGTGGTAACCCCTTGCCAGATAAAAGGAGGCCCAGGCCTAGGAAAGAGAGGGGGGGACTCCGGCCGATACGCTCTAGAGACCGAACTCTCTTTGTATTGTTGGAGACTCTCAGATCCACCAGAACACAGGAGTAGGGTGTTACGCTTCTCAGCGGCCCGAACCTGTCTACGTCGCCCGTGTTTTGTGCGTTTCCTCTCTCGCTGACGTTCCTCAGATCGAGGGCGAAGAACCTCAC